>CM072894.1:797609-814191 GCA_037013685.1 Acridotheres tristis
CTAAGAGAAGCAGAAAGCAAAAGCAAAAATCTTTATAGCTGCAGTTTGTAAAACACAGAAAGAAACCCAGCATAAAGGGGGAGGGAAACCACGAAAACCCACACCAAAACAAGGAAATGAAGCAGGAAATAATTCACCAAGGCAAACCTGCTTTTACTGTAACAAGAAAGGTCTCCTAATCAGGACTGAAAGTCACCTGCCCCAAACCCGGGTGTAGCCTGTTCATCAAGAAAAAGTGTCCATATTGTACTGAGTTGTTGTGGTGTTATTCCTATGGTGGGTATCCCCCATTCGCATTATGTGTCCAATGTAAAAGAAATGAATGTAAGGAAACTATTAAAGTATTAATACCCTATCAGCACAAGGAGAAATTAAAATTGATGATCATAACTGGTGGAAGGAATAAGGAAAAAAAGAAAGCCAAAGCAGAAGTATTGACAAAAAAGTGTCAGAAAGGTTGTGTATACTGTGCTGTTACTGCTGTACCTCGTACTGGAATGTTAAAGCTAAAAGCTGGGACAAAATTAAAAAACACTACCAAAAGAGAAAGACAATGTGGGAGGCCCCAGGACATATTCCCTGCTGCCGAGAAGATTAAACAAACCTCAGCTACTGGCAGCAACCCCGTAGGCCTTGAGGGAGACAGAGGGATGAAAATGGTCATGGGAGTCATCCTATTACTAATGATGATAAAAGGAAATAGTGCTGATACTTGTTCCAAGTGTTACCAGACAATTAGGTACGGCAGACGCACGGTATCCACCCTTGCCTTCCATACACATATCAATTCGGCCTGCTGTAACAAACACAACTTAAAAACTTGCACTATTATGGGAAGAAGTTACTGGGTAGCCACCAATTTGGGAAAAGGAGGGTGAGCTCCATCAGCATACCAAAGTTGTCCAGTAGAAGAGACACACCTCTGCTTCACAAAAGAAGGTATGTGGAGATATTCAAATCAGGAAAGAGTGCAAGATCACTACAAGAAAGAATTGATAAAAAATATAACTAAGGTGTTCAAAGGAACAAAGACAAACCACGAAGGAAATTTTAACTTGTATGAGAAAATAAAACAACAACTCAGCAAACAGGACTTGCCCACCTTGGGAAGAAATTTATTTGTAGAATTAATGAAAGAAATCACTACTGAACTGAACTTAACTCACTGTTGGATCTGTAAAGGAATGCAAATGACTGAACAATGGCCATAAAGGGGGGAGGGATTAGGCCCAGAGCAGTTGTTACAGTGGAATCAAACAGAAATATCGAAGGAAGTCAATAGACCTAAAGGGTGGGTTCTAAGTCATGAAGTAATAAAAGAAGTATGTATAACACGTCAAGGAACTAACTTTACCCAATATGTGGGGCACACCCCCTCTAAGACTATCCTGATTACAAATGCAAGCAATCAGTCTTGGTGGCCCAAAGCTCCAGAAGGATATTGGGGAAAGTTAAGTAAAGGTAATTGTATAAAGAACAATTTTACAGAACTATGCTGGTATAATAAAAATAAAGCCAACCCATATAAAGAAGTAAAAAGTGTAAAGACCTATTGGCAACAACCTGAATCGGTTAAACTATGCTGGAAAGCCCCAGATGGAATATTTTGGATCTGTGGAAAAAAAGCTTATAATACCTTACCAAAAAGATGGAGAGAAACATGTACTCTAAGGATTATCCACCCTGCGTTTTTTACATTACCAAAGGAAAAGGGTAATAAAGCGTTAAGAGTTCCCTTGTATGAAACTTTGTATCAAAATAAAAAGAACACAGACATAGGGGGAACACAAATATGAAAGGATGACGAATGGCCCCCAAAACGAATTATTGAATATTATGGACCAGCTACCTGGGCTCAAGATGGGAGCTGGGGCTATCGCACTCCAATTTATATGCTAAATAGAATTATCAAGCTACAAACCGTAGTAGAAATTACTTCAAACCAGACAGCCCAAGCAATGGAATTAATAGCTAAACAACTTACCCAAAGCAGAGCAGCAGTACATCAAAACCAACTGGCTCTAGACTATCTGTTAGCTGAAGAAGGGGGAGTGTGTGGAAAGTTTAATAATTCTGAATGCTGCTTAGAAATTGATGATAATGGCAAAATAATTACTAAAATTGCAGAAAAAATAAAACAAATAGCCCATGTACCTGTACAAACCTGGAACTCTATGCTTAATGATAATTAGTAGAATAACCTGTTGGGGGGAACTTGGTGGAAGAAATTAAGATTTATGTTAACATGTGCATTATTAGAATTACTGTTCATCCCTTGTCTTGTTCTATGCTTCATTCGACTAATCCAGTCAGTGGTTCAAGGAATGCAAGTTGCTACAATACCAATAGACCCTAAGAAGACAACAAAATTAATGGCAGTACAAGAAGTACTGACAAAATTTAAAACCAGAACACGAATCAATAGGATAAAAAAAGAAAAGTGGGGAAATTGTGACAATGGATAGAAGAATCGTGTTAATCACAAAAGCATTGAGGTTTGCATAAACCAGAATGCTAAGCTCTGAAGTGAAGCATGGACACTAGACAAAGGAAATTATATGATTAAATAATTCTGTTTAAAAACACCTTGTTATGTTATATTATGTTGTATTATGTTACATTACATTATGTGATATTATGTTATGTTTTTCAAATAAGTTGTATCGGCTACCAGCTTGCGAAATCGAACTTCCCAAAAAGTCCTTCCTGCCTTTGTCTGATCAATGCTGCCTATCTCAAGGACCAGACTTCCAGAACTTCTCTGGTGGTTATCTACAAGGACCAGATGGCTATCTGTGACTGATTATCACCCAAAGGCTTTGTGAATTTGTGTAAGGATGTTTATTCGACCACCACTGCTTACCTAGCAAAATTGTGACAGCAAAAAAAACCCCAAAAATTATTGATTACAATGAGGAACCAGAGTATAAGAAGGGACTGCAAACCAAGGTTCGGTGGAGCGTGGAGTGGGCGGTGACCCCTCGCGTTCCCCAGCGCGCTGCTTGCTCTTTCTATATCAAATAAAGCAATCCAAAATTCTGCTGAGTATCGAGACTTTTGTCTCTCATTTATAACAACCTCAAGGTTGAAGGATAGTGGAATCGTTGCCCTGCTCGCTTTTTGAGCCCTGACTGGTCCCACAGGATTGCTGTCAGTGGGAGGAAGGAGCATTTAGCTGTCAATGCTCTTCCCGTGTGCAATGCCAGTGTCTCCTTCCGTGTGCTCTGTGCAGCCACAGAGAAGATCAGAGAGGGAAGGGAAGGGCCCAGGGCTGTGCCCCGGGGCTGTGCCTTGCTGGGCTCCTTTGCTGGCCCCAGTCTTGGGGGTTGAATTTTCCCCTTTCTGTGGAATTTTTCCCGTTGTTATGCTAAGTATCTGGAGCTACACGCAGAAGGTCGGATAGCTAAGTTAACAGTTTCTCTCGAAGCGGGGAGGAGAAGGGGCAATAGCGGAAAAGGAGAGGTGGGTTAGGGGCTGTTCTCTGCTTCTCTCGCGGGTCTGGCTCGGAGAAGGACGGTCGCTAGAAACTCAGCTCTGCCACGCTGACGCCGGGAGCTGCCTTCCTTGGCTGTGCGATTTCGCAACCTCCCTGCTTGGACGCTGTCCCGCATCTCCTACTGACTGCAGCACATCCTTTTGGAGCATCAGGACTGACACTGCCCTGTGACCTGTGAGCAGCGTCTCCCCTCCGCTCTTCCCATCTGGGATACAGAGGCCGTTCACCGCAGCGCCCCTCCAGCCACGTGGGATCACCGCATCTCCTCCCTGCTCACCAGGGGCTGGCAGGCAGCACCAGAACTGTAACTGGACCTCAGAGGAAAGGTGTCCACAACCGAGAGAACTGTTTGCTGGGTTTTCTGCTCGGTTGTTGTTGATCTCGCAGTTATTGTTGTTGGGTTTTGTTTCCCTGGTTACATATATATATATATCAGTTAAGAACTGTTATTCCTACCCTCATATCTTCGCCTGAGAATCCTTTAATTTCAAAATCGTAGTAGAGTGATGGGGGGTTATACTCTCCTTATCAAAAAAAGAGGCCCCTGTCTCTTTTAGCAGATACCTGTCTTTCAAACCAAGACACCCAGGCAGCCTGAGGATTTCCTGTGGTGCTGGGAGTTGTTCTGTCCTGCCTTTCTTTGCCGATGAACCTGTTGGGGAAGGTGATCTGGCTTCCCAACCCTCGTTCAGGAATGAGTCTTTGGGAGATGGTGAAGGTAGGTCAAGGCGTTACCCCTGTGACAGCTGCCAGCTCAGAGTCCAAACGTCGGCCAGCAGTGCAGAGATGACAGAAGCCTCTGTGGCTGTTGAGTTACAGGTGTGTCTGCAGGGAGGATTTCACCAACTCCTCTGCTGGTTGCTGCACACAAGCCCGGCTCCCATGGCAGGGGTGAGTTGTGTGTCCCTGCTGACCCCACAGGCTGAGCACTGCTTTTGTGGGATCCGTTTCTGGGAAATGGAATTTTGATGCTCTAAGGTCCTCCAAGAGGAAGGAACAAAGCTTCAGAACACAAGAAACTTCATGATTTATCCAAACTCAGGCAGCAAAAGCTGAAGGAAATGCGGCAGGGAAGACAAGGTGGGTGCATTTCCCTCAGCCTTCTCCTGACACTCAGCAGCCAGGGGCTTTCTCTGCACATCTGGACACATTGTGCCTGGCACAGCAGGAAGTCTCACTGCCCTGCTGCTGCTGTCACAGCCTGCAGGGCTGTTTCCCAGCCTGGCCTGGCTGCAGCTTCTCCCCAGCCTCTGCAGGAAGGCATTTGGCATCAGCTGCCAGGGAGCCCAAAGTGCCCCACGGGCCATGCACACCCTGAGATCCCTGCCATTTCCTGGTCTCAGGGTAGGTCAGGAGAAGTGCTGCTTTGGACAAGAGAGAGCCCTGTCATAGCCCCAAGAGCCTGGGCCTTTTCCACATCCTTATCCATGTCTTTGGCAAGTATTGCCTCCTGACGAGACCAATTCCCTGATATGTAATGGTTTCATCAGATGCCGCTCTACCTCTTCCTTTCTCAAGGAAAGGACAGAGAGGCTCTATGGAAGGAGGCATTTCCAGAAGGAAAGGAGGCAATGCCAGGCACGGGCACAGGCAGAGGATGTAATTGCTGTGCCAGGCTCAGCCCTTGGCAGGGCTGTGTGGCAGCAGCTCTTCTTCCAGGGCCTGCCCTTGCATGGCCTGGCAGCAGCCAAAGCTGGAGGCGCTTTGGCTTCGAGGCCTCTGGAGCTCGTTCCCAGCCCCTGGGATACGGGAGTCGTGCACCAAGGTCCCTCCTGCTGCAGCTGCTCCTGGAGCTGCCCTGAGTGCCCAGAGGCCCAAGGCACAGGAGCAGCCCCGAGTGGGAGCCCTGCTGAGAGTCCAGGGCCACAGCCAGCCCTGGCTCCCGACTGGGCAGGGGCTGCACTGGGTCCTGACAGGGCCTGACTCTATCCCCTTGGGCTGGGGGAGCTGTCACGGGGCTGGGAGGGTCAGGGTTAGGGTTAGGGGTGGGGTAGGGGTGGGGGGGGGGGGGGGGGGGGGGAGGGTTAGGGTTAGGGTTGCTGCTAGTGGCTGCTGAGGGTTGGGTTTGGCCGGGTCCCTGGAAGGAGCAACTGCCCAAGCAGCTGCGCTGCCCCTGGGCTTTCCTCCCGGCCTTCTGGGCTTTGTTTTGTGGCACTGCCTGTGCCATGGGATGCCAAGGTGCCTGCAGGACCCAGCTGTGGGGGAAACAGAGAACGTCCTGGCCGTATCCAGCGAGCTGCCAGCTGAGCAGTGGAGCACAGCACAGGCTCACGGTCCCCCTTGCTCCCACAGATGCAGCCAGCACCTCAACACGTCTTCCTGATTCCCAGAAGGGCATTGGAAAGGGTTTCTGTCAGGGAACACGCTGTTAGGTAGAGATAATGACAGGCCTCTTTGTTTTGGAGCTTGTCTTCATTTTGTGTGTCAGAATCTAGTATTGCTGGAAGAGAAACCAGTGAGTGTTTTGTTGCTCTCCCCCTCAAACAGCTTCACTTGATGGCTGCTTGTAGAAAGGAAACATTCCCAGTGAGGCTGCTGTGGAGTTGTGGATGGTCATTGGTTGTCCGTATAACTCTGCTGAGGGTTCTGCTGCAGCCTAGTGCTTTAATTGGCCTCTTAATTGCTGGGCCTTGTCCGGGGGAGCCTACTGGGGCTGCAGCCAGTGCTGGTTCCCACTGAGGCTGCGTGGCCAAGAGCAGCCCCAGGAGCAGCGGGCAGAGACAAAGCAAGGTGGGGAGGAGAAAGAGCAGGGTCCAGGTTGCCCTTGGAAGGCAGATGCGCTCTGGGGCCCGCTCCTGGCCAGGGACCCTGCCCAGAGCCATCCCCTGCTGGCCGGGGCCCTGAGGGGCAGCTGTGCAGCTGGGCCAAGGTGTGCCAGCAGCTCCAGCCGTGCTGGGGAGCCTTGCCAGCTCTGGGCTCTGCTGTGCAGGAGGGTCCCTGTGTGCCAGTGGCAGCTGGGGCCTCAGACACTCCTCTCTCCACAGGAGCACTTCTCCCCCTTCTCAAGACTGGCCGACGACTTCAGTCTGGATAGACTGGATCTGTCATCTTGCATCTCCAAGCACGTGTGCGTTTTCCATGCCACAACGGCAATACCAGCTAATTGCTGTGTATATGCTGCTACCAGCATGCTGAACAGGTCCCTCAGCCGCGGGGCGGGAACTCGAACCCGCTGTGTCCGCCCCCCAGGCCGAGTCACTGGGCAGCCTTCCGTAAGCGGTGTATGCTTTTCTGCGGTCTCGTCCTTTGAGATCACAACCTGTACCTAAACTGTATAAATTTTTAATCCGAAAACCACCGAATCCCGCACACATCCCCCTCGTGCCTTCCCACTGCCTTGTCCCATCAGGGCCTCCACAGCCCCTCATCCCTTCATGGCCTCCCAGCGCACCGTCCCCTCAGGGTCTCCCCCAGCCTGGACAACCTGCCCAGCAGCAGCACTGCAGCCCTACAGGAGCTCCAGAGGAGCCCGATCAAGAGGCACCATGGAGCCCTCAGCAATCCAGCCAGCAACACCCGGGCAGGAGGACACCGATGGCGGTTCCTGGCTGGGACAGGGGTCGTGGCCATCTCCAGGCACTGGTCTCGCAGGGATCCCTGAAGCTCCGGCCCCTGCCCACCCGCTCTGTCACCAGCACAAAGGCTTCAGCACAACCACCAAAGGCCAAGGGGCTTCTGGCCATTCTCCCTTCAACACTGCATGCCTGCACAGCTTGCTGAGCACAGGCAACTGTTCCCCCTCTTGTCCGATGCCCTGCAGACCCTGGGCAGCAAAAGTAAGATCCTTAGAATCTGTGTAGTATAACACATGCCATATTTATATACTAAAGAAAAACTAAAAGAAGAAAAGAACAATCTTGAAGAAAAAGAATATCCCTGCAGGCTCAGGTGGTCCCAGCAGACAGAGCCTCTCACATCAGCTCTCTGGAGATCTCCAGCAGTGCAGCCAGCCGAGGCCTGAAAGACGAGACCATGTCCTCCTTGTCTGGTAGAGTTCATCTTGCAAGTTGTGGAAGATGGAATATCGCACTCTCTCTACATCCCTGAGAAGCTGCAAAGTTTGAATTGACAGGCTTCTGACAGCAAGTCTGATTTCATCTGCCATGTCTCCAAGGGCTGGAAGAGAAAGGAACAGAGCCATGTTGAGATCCCTGATCTGTGAGGACATGACGAGACCCCCGTGCCAGGGCCATCCCAGTCAGCTCCAGCCATGGCCAGGAGGGAGCAGGGTCCACCGGGATCAGCCCGAAGCTGCTGGCCACGAATCCTCCACGTGCCCCTGAAATCTCGGTGTGCTCTGCCCACGCCGACCCCCGTCCGCACAGGGAGCAGAGCCCTCCGCAGCCGGACCAGGGCTTGCAGCTCCTCCTGCCAGCCCCCGCTGACAGCCCGCTGCCCTCACTCACCTCTGTAGATGAGCTGCAGCTCTTCCTTCTTCCCCCTCAGGTGCGGCCCGGCCATCCTTGGGAACGAGAGAGCCAGTCACAGCTCTGCCCAGCGGCGCTGCCAGCCCTGTGGCCACACGCCCTCGTGGCCCGGCAGGGCTCAGCCCGGGCCCTGGCCGCATCCTGACGCCCAAGGGCACGGCTGCGAGAGGGCGGCAGCAGCCCCGAGGGCAGCCGGGGCTCCACGGCGCCGGGCCCGGATGCCGCTGCCGGGGCACCAGGCGGGGCTGGGGCCGAGCTGCGGCGGGGCGGGGAGGGAGCCTGGGCTCACCCATGAACCTGATGGACGCCTCTCGCAGGGGCTCCTGTGGGCTCTGCACGTACGGCAGGGCCTGGCGCAGGTGCTCGGCCGCTCGGCTCCTGTCGTCTGCCAGCTGGAGAGAGCGGCGGGAGGGAAGGGTCGGGCCGGGCTTTGTGCCCCTTTGCCAGGCGCTCTCCGCTTTGGCCGGCCCCGGCCTCCCCTGCCCTCACAGCCCTGAGGCGCGGCCAGCAGCCGCTGGGCCGGGGCTCCGTTGGAAGTCACATCTTCGAGTGAATCTGTGGTCGAGCAATGATTGAAGATTTCCTGGGTGGCTTCTATTCGTGGAAATTGTAAGCACAGGAGAAGTGTTTCTTGTGGAGTAGTCACCACAAACTAAAGAGAGAGACTCCTCTCCCTAAGTAAACTGGAGAAAGACTATTTCAGAGATATTAAACTGACTGGTTTGTGTCTATGTGTTGTCAGTGTGAAAGAAAAGAGGGTGTGTGGGGAGGAGAAGTGTTCTGAAAGTTTATTGTGATTCTTTTTTTCCTGCTTTTTTTAGTTTTGGTTAATAAAGTTTTCCTTTACACCCTTCAATGTCTGAGCCTGTTTTGCCTTTCTCCTAATCCTATCTCACAGCAAGAAATGAGTAAGTAATTCTAATGAGCGCACCGGCAATTTAGCCAGCGCCAAATCCACCACTTAAATTGCTGCATTGGCTGAGAAATCTCAAATTGGTGAATCAAAATCACTACACCTGGGGATGTTGGAAATCATTTGACTTTTCCAGCATGTGTTTGCTGATGTTTGCATTTGGAAATGGACAAGAGTTTGTTGGAAGCTTCATATATTGCAGTACCTGACCTTCCCTGTGTGTGGCCGTCCATTGCTGTGCTCAGCAGGGACACAGTTGTGGTTGGAGATGAGCTGCCACAGCCAGACACGCAGCAACTGGAGCATAGAATGTCAGGCTGGGCAGATTCTTTATTTCCAGAATTCAAAACTGTCTGAAAAGCACAAGGAAGCATGACAGTATCTGTGTATAATCTATTGGTCCTGGGAAACTCAGCTGCTGATGGTGCTTTTGTGCTACTGCCAATCCCTTCCATGACAAAAACTAATTCCTGGAGAGAGCAATATCATCTGACAGATACCAAGTGTTGTCACCAGTTGCTCCAGGTGCTCCTGCCAACAGCCCCTGTAGGAAGGAGCACAGCCCCCAGTGCACGTGGGCTTTGGCTCCCTCTGGCACAGAAGCCCCCCAGGACACAGGTCTCTAGGGCAGGAGCTGGGCACCAGCGCTGTGTGAGTTTAGGATGGCCACCCATGAGTTTAGGATAGCCACCAGCTGGGACATGTCCCAAGGAGGCCGAGCAGTTTCTCTGGAAGGCCCTGTGCCCTTCCTGCTGCAGCTGTGTCGGCAGCACCGGGGGCTCCTTCTGCTGCCCTGAGCCCGCAGAGCAGGGCAGCATTTGCTGATGGTTTGAGCCCCTCCTAAATATCCTGTCGGGCTGTCTTATACATTTGGGCCAAGGGATTCCTTCCAACCTGGGCCACTTTGGGTGAGCTGGGGCCAGTCCCAGGCCAGGTGGCAGCTTGTGCAAGGGACTTTTGTGACACAGTGCAGCATGGTTACCATGGAATGGAATGGAACAGGGTGTCCAAGGACCCTTTGTGATGTATGGTGACATAGGAGCTGGTGGTGACACGGCCACACCACAGTGCTCGGAGCACGCGAAGGGACAGGACACACCAGAGCGGTGCTGTGAGGAGCCCCTGCACAGCACACTCGTTCGTGCCTGACCCAGAGCTTTTCCGAGGCGTTATTCCTGCAGGTGACCTCGAGGCCAGACCACAGGGCTTGGTGGCCCGTGGCCTTCTTGAGGCATCCCTTTTGCAGGTGACCTTGAGGGCAGACCGGAGGAGGGCCCGTTTGCCCCCCAAAAGGAGGGATTTACTGATCACAATCCCTGACAAGGAGTCTCTCATCTTTCTGGTAAGAACCTTTGAGACCAGAGTGCAGGACCTGCTGTCCTGTACTCTTCCCATGACATCAGTCTTGCAGGTGCCTTCCAGGCACGACTGCAGGACTTGCTGACTCGGAGCTTTTCCAAGGCATCTCTCCTGCAAGTATCCATCAATCCAGGCACTGACATGGAGCAGGGAACCCCAAACGTGCCCAAGCTGGCCAGGATGAAGGAGGAAGAAGAAAGCCCTGGAGCTGCCTCAGCACAGGAGACAGAACAGGTGGTACCATTCCAGCCAGTGCAGCAGGGTGAGTGGCAGAGCTCAGCTGTAGGGTTGGTGCCTGCATCCAGCCTGGCCCCATCCCATCCCATCCCATCCCATCCCATCCCATCCCATCCCATCCCATCCCATCCCATCCCATCCCATCCCATCCCATCCCATCCCATCCCATCCCATCCCATCCCATCCCATCCCCTGTGGACACACCCATAGACAGGATGGAAGAGGGGCCGGGCAGACAGCTCACAGTGGCCGTGCTCCATCCCCTGGGGCATCCTGGGGCTGTCCCTGCCTGGGGAATGCAGGGCTGGGCTGTGTTCTCCAGCCTCTCCAGCAGCCCCTCAGCTCTGGCTGCGCTCGCTCTTTGCCAGGTGCAGCCATGGACCCAAAACAAGAGCAGGAACCCACTCGTGGCCTCTTCCGCAGGACAGCACAGGTACCTGCAGCCATCCCCACCTGGGCTGGGCCTGCTGTCACTGCTCAGCCAAGCGCCATGCTTGGAGCACTCCATGGAACAGCTCTGGCTTCTTGCCCTTCTCCTACAGCTGGTTTACAAATTCATCAAGAGAATTCATGAGGATGAGACCATGGGCACTGCGTTCAGACCATACCCGCTCATCTTCAAAACCAAGACCAGTGCTGCCCTGCTGGATATGCTTGTAGAAGAGGGTTTTTCCAATTCAAAGCAAGTAAGCAGCCTGTGGCCAGGGCTTGATCCTCCCAGGAATTGCTTGACCTCCCAAGCCACTGGGGCCTGCTGGTCCCCATAAATGTTTCAGGCCATCGCAGTGTGGTGAGAAGGGAAACACTTCTCTGGGGAAGCTGGGGACATTACTCCATCTGGCAGCTTTCCAATTCCCCTGTGCCTCCTTCAGGTGCCTGGCATGGTGAAGTACATCCACCAGTGGCTCATGTCAAATCAGTTTGCTGAGCACAGGCTGCACAGGACCCTGCTGGATCTCACTGAGGCACAGCCCGCTGATGTGGTGATGACTCTCCTGTGTGTGGCCCCATCGTGTGACAGGTATGGGGCCCACCAGCCCAGAGGGCGCAGGGCTCACCAGCCCATCACCCTGTACAGCCTGTTCCAGGTGTCTGAGCAACAGAGAGTTCCAGGGCCCTCTGGCTGCTCCCTTTCCCAGCCCTGGCATGTCAGCCCCTGAGCCTGCTGCTATGCTCCCTCCCTCCTCCTCAGGGGCCTGTCCCCACAGGGCTGGGCTGCCTGAGTACTGTTGGTGATGGGCAGTGGGCAGAGGCAGAGGTAGCAGCCAGCTCAGCACTCCGCTCCTGCCCAGGCCACGGTTCTGTGTCTGAGACTGCCCTGAGACAGAGCTCTGACCCCACAGAGCTGCCATGACCCTGTGGAAGACCATCTTGTGCTCGCCCAGGACTGCGGAGCTGGCACAGCTAAGAGTCCTTGATGTGCTGGGGAACTGGCCAGAGCACAGCACATGCACCTCGGATGGGGACAGAACGGGTGTCTTTGCCCTGGCTGTGAGTTTCTGGAACTGGCCTTTGCTCACCCCAAGGTCGCCTCTCCAGCAGCTCTCCACCCTCCTTCCCCCACTGCATCTCCCTGCCTCAGGCACTGTGCTGAATCCTGGCCTAGGGGCAGCTTCAGGTGCACCAGGCCCGGTGCTCCTCCTGCATCTCCCCTGGCCTCTCTCTGCCACGCTCAGGCCCTGCCACACCGACACCTCGGCACTGAGCGCTGTCTCAGGGTGCTTTGTCCTTTGCAGGCAACTCTGGTGATGTGGAAGATCCTCCAGGTGCCCTGTGTCCCACATGCAGTGACGATGCATTTCCCCCGCCTATTTGTCCATCTGCTCTTCCAAGTGTTCTTCAGCACTCTGGATACACCAGAGGAGGTCGATAATTTCTGGAAGGGATGCCAGGAAGAGCACGGCCTTGCCGCCAGCCCCAACAGGTTCTCCATGCCTGTCCTTCTGTCCCTGACACGTCCCCAGAGAAGAAGACAGTGCTCCCAGCGTGACCTGAGCTTTGCTCTGCACACAGATTTGCAGTGCAGACCCTGAAGTCCCTGCTCTGCCAAATGCAGTATGAGAGTGTGGTGACTGCCATGGAGCGCAACCATGGCTGGGACATGCTGCTGGGTGCTGAAACCCACCTTTATGCTGTAGGTCTGCTGGCCAGGTGAGATCCCCTTCTCCTCTCTTCCCTCGGCATTTGTGCTCTGTGCTCCACTAAGTCCCCGTGGACATGGGCCAGAGGCCTTGTCACTGAGGGATGGCCAAGCAGACTGGAAAAGGCTGAGAGAGGAGAGTGCCCACAAGGAGCCTCCTCCCAAATGGCCCGGGCCCCTTTGCAGGATAGTGGTGAAAGACCAGACCTCTGTGAGTCAGTCCTGGGAGATGTTTGTCCCCCTGGCTCACAGTCTTGCCTACTTTTACTCCTGCCAGGGAGATGTCCCATGTCTCCCGACTCTTGTGTTTCCGGATCTTTCGCTACCTACTCCGGCTTCTCAGCACACAGGAGCCACGCTGGGATCTGCCTGCCCTGGCATTCCTTGTGGAGGTGAGCCTGATGGCCAGCGCTGCCTGGCTGAGCTGCCTCCCAGCTCTCTGTCCTCTCATCACCACAGCTGCCTGGGATGGTGCCCGTGCCCCGTGCTGCTGTCTGGGCCCAGCCTTGTGTGGTTCTGGGTTCCTGCCAGCCAGGTCTTTTGTCACTGCCCTGTACCTTTCAGATCCTGGAGTGCCTGGACTTGAATCAACGCAGTGGTAACAGAGTCCTGCAAATCTTGCCACGGCACCTGAGGAGCGAGTGCAGGGACAGGCGACGCCTGGCGCTCAGGGCTCTTCTGGAGCTCACTGATGATCCCTCGCTGGTGAGAAGGGGGCAGCGACTGAAGTTGAACTGGGCAATGCAGCCCCTTGGACATGGCTGAGCTTCGGGTGCTGGGGCAGCTGCTCCCAGCTCTCCTGCTTCCCAGTTCAGCTGCCCGAGTGCTTTGGCACAGGTTTTTGGCCTCCAGGGCAGCAGGGAGGCATTTAACAGACTTATGTTCCTCACAGACTAAAAAAATGTGCAGCCTGATTGAAAGTCTTGTGGAGCTCCTGCGGGACAGAGATGGAGAGATAGTTACATTGACAGTTATGATACTCAGCTTTATCGTGTTGGAGAAGGACATGCTGATACCCAGCCCCATCGCCTTGCAGCTGGCTGAGTCCCTCCTGCCACTCTTTGACCATGTAAGGCTCTGCGCCCCCAGCCACAGCCACTGGCAGTGGCTCGGACACTTTGTGCCCTGCGAATTTGCAGACTAGCAGCCAGCTCAGCCCCGTGCAGCCAATGCTGAGGTTTTTTTTTTTCTTCCCTTTATACAGGATAATAGCCAGGTGCGGCTGGTGTCCATATTGCTCTTCCGAACATTGGTGACTTTTCTAATGGAAAAAGAAAAAAAGGCCCTGAAGATACACGTGCAGCAGAGCCTGCTCCCACTGTTCTTCCACTGCCATGATAAGAATCGACATGTGGCAGAGGTGAGGACTTGTGGGCTGCTGGTGTCCCCCTGGGAGGGGGCTCGGCTGCCTCCCCATCTGGTGCCTGGCAGGCTGCAGCCTCCTCCCAGCCTTGGCACAGGGACATGAGTCCTGTGCTCTGGGCTGTGGGGCCATCTCTGCATCTCTGCTGCTCTCCAGGCCTCTCGGAAAACACTGTTTTGTGTGACCAAGTTCCTGAAGAGAAGCGACCTTGAAAAACTGGTGAAGAAGAAGAAGCTGTGGATGTTTGCAGAGTGCCTGGTAAGGAGGGCCTGGAGGCGCCAGCTAGCCCCCTGAGCGCGGTGCTCACTGTGTGCGCTTGGCAGCTGTGGCCCTGCCCAGTGCTGCACGCAGGAGCCACACGGGCTCTTCTCCAGGCTCCTGTGGGCCCGAGCCGGGCGCCGACGGAGCCCCGGCCCAGCGGCTGCTGGCCGCGCCTCAGGGCTGTGCGGGCAGGGGAGGCCGGGGCCGGCCAAAGCGGGGAGCGCCTGGCAAAGGGGCACAAAGCCCGGCCCGACCCTTCCCTCCCGCCGCTCTCTCCAGCTGGCAGACGACAGGAGCCGAGCGGCCGAGCACCTGCGGCAGGCCCTGCCGTACCTGCGGAGCCCACAGGAGCCCCTGCGAGAGGCGGCCATCAGGTTCATGGGTGAGCCCGCGCTCCCTCCCCGCCCCGCCCCGCCGCAGCTCGGCCCCAGCCCCGCCTGCTGCCCCGGCAGCGGCATCCGGGCCCGGCGCCGTGGAGCCCCGGCTGCCCTCGGGGCTGCTGCCGCCCTCTCGCAGTCGTGCCCTTGGGCGTCAGGATGCGGCAAGGGCCCGGGCTGAGCCCTGCCGGGCCACGAGGGCGTGTGGCCACAGGGCTGGCAGCGCCGCTGGCAGGGAGCTGTGCCGCTGAACACAGCCGTGACAGGCTCTCTCGTTCCCAGGGCTCGCCGGACGGAGCTTGAGGAGGCAGCAGGAAGATCTGCAGCTCATCTACAGAGGTGAGTGAGGGCAGCGGGCTGTCAGCGGGGGCTGGCAGGAGCAGCTGCTAGCCCTGGCCCGGCTGCGGAGGGCTCTGCTCCCTGTGCGGACGGGGGTCGGCGTGGGCAGAGCACACCGAGATTTCAGGGGCACGTGGGGGATTCGTGGCCAGCAGCTTCGGGCTGATCTCATTGGCCACTGCTCCCTCCTGGTCATGGCTAGAGCGGTCTGGGATGGCCCTGGCATGGGGGTCTCTTCGTGTCCCCACAGATCTGGAAACTGACCCTGGCTCTCTTCTTCCAGCTCTGGAGGACATGGCAGATGACAGCAGCGCTGCCGTCAGCAGCCTGGCAATTCAAACATTGTACATCCTCAAGGCACTACGGAGAACTCAATATTTCATTTTCGAGAATCTGCAAGATCAGCTCCGCAGGGCATGGAGGACACGGCCTCGTCTGTCAGATCTCGGCTGGCTGTGCTGCTGGAGTTCTCCAGAGAGCTGATCTGGGAGGCTCTGTCTGCCGATGCCACCTGAGCCAGTTGGATTTTCTTTTTCTTCAAGACTGTTCTTTTATTCTTTTAGTTTTCCTTTGGTATAGAAATATAGGATGTGTTATAATACACAGACTCCCAGGAGCTTTCTTTTCCTGATCAGGGTCTGCGTCGGGGGACATTGTGGCATCGGGGAAGAGGGGGAAAGGGTTCCTGTGCTCAGCAAGCTGCCCAGGCATGCAGTGTTACAGGGAAAATGTCCAGAAGCCCCTTGGCCTTTGGTGGTTATGCTGAAGCCTTTGTGCTGGTGACAGAGCGGGTGGGCAGGGGCCGGAGCTGCAGGGATCCCTTCGAGACCAGTGCCTGGAGATGGCCACGACTCCTGTCCCAGCCAGGAACCACCATCGGTGTCCTCCTGCCCGGGTGTTGCTGGCTGGATTGCTGAGAGCTTGAGGTGCCTCTTGATTGGGCTCCTCTGGAGCTCCTGTGGGGCTGCAGTGCTGCTGCTGGGCAGGTTGGCCTGGCTGGGGGAGATCCTGAGGGGACAGGGCACTGGGAGGCCATGAAGGGATGAGGGGCTGTGGAGGCCCTGATGGGACAAGGCAGTGGGAAGGCACGAGGCGTATATGTGAGTCATGCCAGGAGGCTGCAAGTGGACAGTCGGCGCCTGAGGGGCCGGGGTGGCAGGAAGCCCTGAGGAATTGGGTGTCAGAGGCCATAAGAAGCCCCTGGGCAGCCGCTCTGTTCCTGAAACCCGGCTGCTCTGGTTTTTCCCCACAGCATCTCCCAGGACTGCTGCTGAAGCCCTCGAGGCTGGGACACCACCTCACCAGGGAGGTGGGGACACCCTCAAGATTCCATGGCTGGCCTGGCTTGCGATGGAGACTGAGTGTTACCAATAAGGGGCAGAGGCAGTGCTAGTGGCCAGCCTGGTCCCCCATGGCTGTCCAGGCCACGGTGCTGTCACCAAGGCCCCCCTGATGCAGAGCTCTGGCCCGCAGTACTGTTGCCACTATGGAGAGGGCAGCGATGTCCCCTTGAGCAGGGCTGTTTAATCGCTGCTGCCCAAGCAGCTCTGGACCCCACAGATACAGCACTAGAGCGTGCACAGCAACAGCAGGACCCCAAACGCCAGCACCTGCTCAACAAGGCATCTTCACCAGCTGGGATGCCAAACAGGGGGACTGTGAGCACACTT
>CM072894.1:814291-878404 GCA_037013685.1 Acridotheres tristis
CCTGTGGTTTGACCAAAGGCTTCAGCAGAGTTGGCCACAATGGTTTGCTATTGGCTTACCAGCCTCACAGCAATGCTTGGCAGCTTCAGCTGCAGCCTGTCCTCCTGACTGACTTCGATGGCCATGCTCAAGGGCAGACTCACCTTCCACAGGCAGGCGTCCCAAGGCAGCGGCATTGGTGCCATTGTGAGAAAGACACTCTGATGGGACACGAGCCCTGTGCTGCAGCTGCCCTCCCTTCTCCTCCATGCAGACACCTTAAAGATATATGCATCAGCTTTGAAACTAAATCCTGGACTTGCTTGGAACAAAGGAAGAAGCAGCAGATGCTGAAGAAAAGCATGGACTTATATGGCTCAGTTTTGCTCTCCGTTTGGAGAATCACAGAATCCCAGAGCACATTGTGTTGGGAAGCATCATAAAGATCATCCAGTTCCAACCACTCTGCCATGGGCACAGGCGATGTGCAGGCACAGCTGTCACTAGAATTGGAAGAACACTTTTCCATGTTTACCTTTTCCTCTCCTGGATTTCAAGCTAACATGAAAAAAAAAAGCTGGTTACAGCTGAATTTTGTAGCTCATAGGACTAGGAATAGGAATCTCCAGTGGGCCATGGTATGTCCATTCAGCCTTTGTTAGATCATCCAGTTGGAGCTCAGCCCTGTGCAGCCCAGGCACAGGCACCAGGTTGGTCCATTTCAGCATCCCTAAGTCTTTGTGGCTTCCTGTGCAACCTGAAGCTCCTGAATCCATTTTTGAATTCCCAGTTACTGCAGTGCAGGACATGAGAACACAAGAATAGCGTGTTTGGCTCATTCTTGGCTTTGCTGCTCCTGCCTAAAGTAATAATCAGGAGTTTATGCCGATGTAAAGGTATAGCTGAACACCGGGGGCTTTTTCTGTAGTGTCTAAAACTAAAACCTTGTGTGACTGTTCAGAGACACTAAAATCCAGGGTGAAAATGACAACTTTGGTATTTCAGAATCCCAGAAATTTTGACATGTGATTTTTCTGGTCAAGGATTTTAATGCTAATGCGGAAATTAGAAAAATATTAAAATTTGTTTTCATTGGCAATCCTTTTTAAATGGCATCAGCACACTTACAGGGGACAGGGTATGACACTGGGGACAGTACTTGGCAGTTAATGGCTTCAGATGTGGGAGATGAATGTTTTGCCTGGGTTCACCCAGGAGTTCAAGTTTTCCCAGGGCTTTGATCGACTGGTCATTGCAGGTAACTTTCACTAAATGCAGAAGGATGTAACAGCAGAACTTCTGGAGAATGTGTCCTAGGGACAGGGAGAAAACCTTGAAAATGATCAGCAGGCCCTGGAAAGCTTTAAAAAAAAATAATAGGTGTAGCCCTGTGACTTTTCAGGCATGACTCTTTGGGTCTGGAGGAAATGTTTGCCTTGCATCAGCTACAAATCTGTGGCAATGACCCTGTAAGAACTGCTCTTTCTGACCTGGCAGGCACAGGAAAGCCTCTGAAACTTCAAATATTTGAAGTTTCAAAGGCTGAAAGTAATGAAGTGAGGCCTCTGAGATTCTACTGCAGGCTGTGATGTTTCAGAACACCCATCTGGTATGTGCTCCTGTGGTTTTGTTTGCTGTAACCTATGCTTTTCGTTACTTCACTCTGAAAGTCCTCCTCCTCCAACAGCAGTAGGAGTTCAGGAGGGTGAAGTTGTGTCCATTGGACCTGCAGTGCCGAAAGGATCAGACACTGCATAGAATCACAGAATCATTTCAGTTGGAAAAGATCTCCAAGACCTTGCAGTCCAACCTGTGCCCAATGCCCACCTTGTCCCCAGCCCAGAGCACTGAGTGTCATGTCCAGGTGTTTCCTGAACATCTCCATGGATGGGAACTCCCAGCCATCTTGGGCAGCCCCTGCCAAGGCCTGACCACCCTTTCTATGGAGAAATTCCTGGTGTCCACCTTGTCCTCTGCTGTCCCAGCCTGAGGCTGTTCCCTCTCCTGTCCTTGTTCCCTGGGAGCAGAGCCCAACCCCCCCGGCTGTCCCCTTCTGTCAGGGAGTTGTGCAGAGCCAGAAGGGCCCCTCTGAGTCTCCTTTTCTCCAGGATGAGCCTCCTCAGCTCCCTCAGCTTCTCTTCATATGACTTAAATGTGTGGCAGAGGATACCAGCTTAGGACTCTGTATGAGCAGTTAGAGAAATTGGAATCTCAAAGGCTTCTTCTCCTTCCCAGGGGGTCAAGGGCTGGAGAATATTCAGCAGCCAACGGGCAGTGTCTGTATGGGCTACATGATTTTCTGCCAATCTCTCAAGGGACACACAGATGAGTTATTAAGAGAATCAAAGCTGAGACTGTTGTGTCTGTGAATTATGGATCAAGTCTCAAATCCTCTGTTAGTCTGAGCAAAATTTAGAAGCCGTTCTCCTCCCTCTATCAGCTGATGCCAATGTAAGTCTTCTGCAGGTATGGCAAGGTTACTCAGAAAATGATAGAACACTTTGGATTGAAAGAGATCTGAAAGCCCATTTCATTCTGATCCCCCCTGCCACGAGCAGGGACACCTTCCACTGTTCCAGGTTGCTCCAAGCCCCATCCAACCTGCCCTGGAACACTTCCCAGGTTGGGGCAGCCACAGCTTCTCTGGGCACCCTGTGCCAGGGCCTCACCACCCTCACAGGGAAGATTCCTTCCCAATATCCCATCTAACCCTGCTCTCTGGCAGTGGGAAGCCATTTCCCCTTGTTCTCTCATGCCATGCCCGTGGTGAAGAACTTCTCAGGAATCTTTTGGTTTTGCTAATGGCACACCACAAAAACTATGGAATAACAGAGCTATGGAAAATTCACTGCTGGGAATTTACTTGTTTTTTCTTTTATCAGAAGGGACATCATTAACTTTCATCTGTGATTTGAATGTCCAGGAAACAAGGATCAGGAATAGTTTCTCAGTGCCTATAGTGCTGTTTAGATTGTTTTCAGCATATAGGCTTGTGATGATGCTGGATGATTTACATTTTAAAGGAAAATGTGTCTTTTAATTACCAAAATTTCACTCACAAAGAGAAATTATTGTTCCAGTTGTCTGGGAACAGAGCTGACTTGATTGCTGGGAGTGAAAGAGTCTGAAAATAGTCATCTAAGAGAGGCACTTTAATTTCCTCATTTCTTAACTAAGGCCTGTTTGGTGTGTAGATTAAATTGGATTCAACTCCCTCCCTCAGCCCTAAGCTGCCTTGGCATCTGGAACTTGCTGGTGGCAGAGTCCAAGTTTATTCCTGAAGCTGTCAATTCTCCATCTCACCTTTCATCACTTCTCTATGTGCCATGACAGCACTCACCACCTTGTGCTTCCTAGCAGTCCTTTTTGGCAAATGCTGGAAGCTGGGAACAAAGAGAACATGATGAAAATCTCAGACCTCCCCAGAAACCCAGAACTTCAGTCTGAAAATGTAAAATTGGTTCCACTGCTTAAATATACTGAAAGCAGAGCTTCAGGGAGCTGGAATAGCAAACATCTCTGTTCTCCAGGTGTAAAGCCAGGGCTCTGCAGAGGAACTTCGATTTCATTAAACAATTTCCAAGTCCCACTCAGCATTACTACAATCCTGATGGCAGTAATTCTTAAGACCTGCTCTAAGAAGACAATCTTTAAACTCTACAGTTGGCTCAATATTTAAAATTACTCTGGGACTGGCTACAACACTGTGCCTCAGTGGTTGGGAAGGAATTTTACATGTTCAGCGCCTAGTGGAGTATTAACTGGTCCCGACATACAAAAGGCAAATGGTTCCCTTCTTAGGAATGAAGTGGAAAGCTAAATGTTATCCAGACCACTGCAGCAAGGTGAAAAACAACAAGGATATTGGGACTCTGAATGCCGAGGTCTCAATGTTTGAATGGTTTGAGCAGTCTTGTCTCACGTGTTTCGTCACCACCTCTGAGATTCTGCTGCAGAGAATTGCAGCATTTTTGCTGCAATTGGAGAGAAACCCTGGCAGAAGTGGGTCAAAGAGCTCACCTGAAGGTTTTCTCTTGTTCTGAGGCAGCCTGGTCTTGGCTCTGGCAGTGGGAAAGTTGGGCACAGCACAACAGGCTGTTCCTGAGAGTCTCCAGCTCGGTTTAAATCCTTTGCATTGTGGTGCTCTGGCGTGGCCACAGCCACAGCAGAACATTCCTGGCTACAGGTGCGAGTATCCAAGAGCTAGGAGAGAACCTATTCAGCTGCATGGAACAAGAAGAATGGATGTAGAGAGAGGCTCTGGATTTTGACTGGGAAAAGTTTCAACTGGCATATTCCCCATTCCCAATGCTGAAATCCAAGCTGGCTGGTAGAAAGTGCCCACCCCTTTTTCTTTTTGCTTACAAGCAGGAGGAACATTATGCTTTTTCTTATTGAATTTGAGCATCCCGCGAGTTCTTCTGTTTAGGAAGTTCTTAAAATGACCCCACGCTGCAGAATTCAAATGGAACTGCAATTTGAAGGTTAATGGAGGAATTTCACTCATGGGATCTTCAGAATGGACATGCTTACACCCATCTCTGCCTTGTGAACAGGCAGAAGCAGGTGAGCTTGCTTGAAGTCAGCAGTTTCCAACATAATTTTTGAAAAATCCCATTAAATTTTGGGCTGAAACTGCATGCCCCAGTGATCTGCAATGTGCCTTGTGTCTAGGAGGTTTGTCATGGGTGCTTTGGTCAGCAGGGTAATGGTGGCAGGTCCTTGTGGTGAATTCCCCTCTGGTGCTGGGGAATCCTCAGGGAATGGCAGCTTGGAAGTGCTTCCAGTTGCTGCCAAGACATGAAAATTCTGGGTCCAGTGCTAAGGACAGAATTGACTCACCCTGTAGAAAACTAATGGCTAAAAGAGAACAGATAACTAGACCGTGCCTTTTGCAATGAACATACCAGGAATTCAGTGCTCCCTGAATTTCCCAGTGGGAAATTCAGTCCTGGGAAAAAGGCACTGCAGCCCATGGCTTATCAGGGAATTACTGCTAAATGGAGAAAAGCTGACAACAAATATTTACCCTGGGATCAATTCTGTTGAAAGTGCAATGTTTGGAGCAGAGCTTGGACATGGGGAGGTCAGGCATAGGATCAAGGCTGTATTTATATAAAGACAGAGGGATATGCACTGGGAATACTTGCTTGGAAAGGGAAGAGACTGAAGGATTTTGAAAGACACACTATGAAGATCTTGATTTTTGTCCTCACACTGACCGTTTTCTCATGTTCAGGTAAGTTGGAGCCTCGTCCTCCTTCTTAGGGTGGTTTTGGGTGGAAAAGCACACACCTGCAGTGAACTTCTGATGGAACTGTGCCTCCCCCTCAGGGTTTCCAGCATATGACTATGCCCTCCCTGTCGCAGAAGAGGCTCTCAATGCTTCCATTGCACGGATCAATTCCCAGTCATGGAGCAGAAACCTGTATGGTGTTGTCAGGAGCCGAGTCATGGGAGTAAGTACGCAGACAACGGAGATCCTTTATCTGAATTGTGCTTTACTGGGGTAGAAAACTCTTTTCCAGTCCTGGAAACCCAGATTTAGTTGGAGTTGGCTGATGCTGCTTGGAAGAGGGTGGGTTTGGGTCGCTATCTGAAGTTATGGTTTTAGTAACCTAAATATCTTTTGTATGTAAGTTTATAATTAAAATACTTTAGGAATTCTGATTTTTCACACCTAGAGTAGAAGTTCTTGAGGGTTGTCTTGTAGGATTTTGTTCAAAAGTGATGTTTTTAAATACCTCCAGCTAACTGCTTTGCTTTGGGCATGAAGCAACCTGGTTCCTCGGAAGCTCTTTGCTGATTAAATGCCCCCACAATTCAGGATTCTTTCTCTGATCCTTTTTTATGTCATATGTCTCTACGCACCAATTCTGGTTTAAAGCTGCTGGAGTCTACGTGCAAGCAGGAAACCCCTATCTGTTTTAATATTCTAGATGCTCCCTGAGTTAAGGAGTTAAAACTTCTATATTCAAAGTTGTAGTGTCCATGTTCCTGAACACCCTCAGAACCTTTCTGTTTCTTTAGGTGGCCTATATCAAGTCTTCTGTAAGAATGAATGTCAAGATGATGTATGGATTCATACCCCCAAGTATTTTAAAGTAGTGGGAATTTGTTGTTTGTTGGATTTTTTTGGGGTGGGACATTGCTTTTGCATTTTTTTTCCCTAGTCTCCCATCTTGAGCTAAGGCACTGATTGGACTATGAGAATGAGAAAAGAATAACCAAAAAGGACTAATGCTGTGTTGTGTTGACCCTGCTTTCCCCAGGTGGACATGTGGGACAGCGATACTTACGGGTTAGATCTGCAGTTCAGCATCCGTGAGACCGTGTGCCCCAAAGCTTCGGGGAGAGACCCCTTCACCTGTGACTTCAGAGCTGGGCCTTTCGTGGTGGGTGCTCCTGCTGGGAATGGGAACCCTCCCCTCCCTCCATGCAGCATCTCTTCGGGATGTGCTGCTGGTGCTGGGAAATGAGAGATGGCTGGCTGCTTTTGACACAAGCTGCAGTATGGAGTGGGTGTCGGGTGGGAAGGGTCAGTGGTGGGAAACTCTTCTTGCCTGCTCTGTGGTGAGGGCAGGGAGCTGGAAGGAGGATTTGTGTCTGGGAGCAGCGTGTAGTGAAGGTATGTGTGCTTTTGGGGCCAAATCCTAGAAGCAATGGCTTGGTCTCTAAGGTGAGAGGGTAGAAGAGCTGATATTTCACTTGCTTTTACCTATCTGGGACCACATAAAGCGTTACCTTCCTGTGTCAGATCCCCCCTCTGTGCTGACAGTGCTGATCTCTTTCAGGTTTTTCACTCTCGGCCTGAAGTAAAAAGGCTCTTGATACAGACTCCCCTCTGAGTCTTAAATCACCAGCTTTGGTGGAAATACATTGTCTTTGAGTCTGGACTTCTCTGCGTACAGTTACTTGGGCCAAATCTCTCCATCCTGGAGCTAAGCAGCTCATGCGTGTCTGTAGGTGGCACCACAGAGAATCGTTGGTTATTGCTTTGCTGTTTTTCTTTAAAAACACAGATGTTGGTTGCTACAGTATTATCACTGTATCCTAAACTGACACCATCCCCCTCTTCTTCTTGGGGCAATATGTCCGTGTGAGGATGTGTTTTCCAAACTTGAGTTCACGTTTTGCTGCAGTTTTTTGTGAGATTGCAGAGACAATACCTTTAAGGTATTGCCGTTGGTGTAGCCCTGCACTGTTCTTCTCTTTGTGCTGAGCTGTGAAAAGGATGTGGAGGTTTTCTCCTACCCCGAACAGGCTCAGAGGTCTGTACAACAAACATGTAGTTGTGGAGCAATAGCCTGTGTGTCGTTGTGTATAATCGTTCTCGGGTTTCTTTCTTTTGGAATTTGTTTTTTAAGTCCTGCAGGTTCCCACCACCAATGAGACTCCCATGAGAGGCTTTGTACTGGATGTTTGCTGTGTGAGATTGGATCTGGTTTGTTCTGTTACAGCCCACTGCTTCCTGCAGGAGTGTTGTGGAAGTCTCCGGGGAGCTGATTGCCAACATCACCGTGCGGTGCCATCGCAGCACATTCAGCTCTGAATCCATGAGCAGCGAGGAGGTAGGGAAGGGGAAAACCCATTTTTGCTGCCTGGAGGAGTGAAAATTCTGCTTACCCTCTTTTAAAGAGAAGTCAGGTGTCTGTGTGTGCTCCTGTTACAGCTGGATCAGGAAAGTGGCCGTAGTCTGACTTCCCTTTCAGTGGAGGGCTCTGACCTTGCCTGGGAGGTGTGACTCTCTGTGGCAGTCTGACACATCTGTCAACTCCAGCACCTCCTTCATTGAGTATGGGCCTGGAGAACAGTGACTGGCACTTCTTGGACACACACAAATCCCTATGGCTCTGGCTCTGTTACCAAACCCAGCTGCCAGCTGAGCACGTCACCACAGTACACCCCACAGACATTTGGTCTGCTGAGATCTTTGTTCCCTTTTTGAGCTCTTTTTTTGGTTTTTAGGGTGTTATTCACTGCTGACCTAACCTGGGAATTCCTTCTGGCTGTTTTCAAACTGTGCCAGTGTCCACTTTGTCCATCAACTGATGCTTGCTTGTGTGTCTGCACTTAAAACACAGCTCTACAGTGTGTGTTGTGCTTGAGGGAACAAAGTTTAACAAGCAAGGTTATGGACAGCTTTTATTTTTGGAAAACTCAGGGAGCTAAATAGCGAAGTTGAATTGTAGAATCACAGAGTGGTTTGCATTGGAAGGGTCCTTAAAGCCCAATGAGTCCTACCCCTGCCATGGCAGGGACACCTTCCACTGTCCCAGGCTGCTCCAAGCTCCAATGTCCAACCTGGCCTGGGACACTTCCAGGGATCCAGGGGCAGCCACAGCTTCTCTGGGCACCCTGTGCCAGGGCCTGCCCACCCTCCCAGGGAACAATTCCTTCCCAATATCCCATCCAATTCTGCTTTCCTTCAACTTATGCCCGGTCTTCCTTGTCCAGTCAGTACAAGCCCTTGTCCCAGTCCCTCTCTAGCTGCCTTGTAAGCAAATAGGATTCTTTGTTACTTTCCCTTGGCTTGAATTGTCAAATTAGCTCTTCATTTATTCCTTTTTTTTTTTTCAAAATCTCCATTTAGAGCTGGCTAGCGAGGGCACCCCAGGAAGCCTGGCTCTGCAGGGCAGAAAGACTGCATAGGAAGCACTGGAATGTGTAACACAGCCTGGGATGTTCAGCCAGCCCTCTGTAGGTTGACATAACCGTTGTTTAACAGGGCACTCAGCACAAACACTTGCTTTTACAAGCAGACATCTTCCCCCAAATCTTCCTTAACCATCACTTAAAATTCAGTGCTGTTGCCAATATTCCTGCTGGGGAATATGTTTCCTGCAATGTTAATAAGGAATAAATGCCAAAGGGAATTACTGCACTTCAAAAGTAAAGTGTTTCTCTCTGCAGAGGGCTGCAGCAAGTGCACTGTAGCTCTTGCTGTGCAGCTGTAACTCTGCTCAGGGGATCTCAGCTTGGCTGAGGTGGTGTTGGTGTACCTGTGGTGGTGTTTGTACGGGAGAAGGAGCTGTGCTTGACTGAGGCTGGCATCACAGAATATCCCAAGTTTGGCAGGATCATGGAGTCCAACCCCTCTGGACTGCAGGCGTACCAGCAATAATCTTGTTCTCAGTGAAATTAAGAATGAGGTTTGGAATTACTTTAGTGACCACTTAGTGCCTGAGGAAATGAAGAGGTGGGAATTCTTGCCAGGTGAGTTATTTAAAGAAATGTCTTTGATTTCCAGATGATGCATGTGCCAATAATGACCCCTGACAGGCAAGGCAGCGCTCTCAGGGAAGGTAAGCCAGTTCTGCCATGCTGGAATACCCTGACCTGTGTTTTCCTCTTGGAACCTCTCAAGATAATTTGTCTGAGGGAGAAGACAATGTGAAAGATCAGCTGTTTGCTCCTGGTCGTAGGCAGCTGGTTTTTTCCTTGCAGGGGGGTGTCTAGTTGAGGGTGCAGGGAGGGCACTGTCCTGCCAAGCCAGGCCATGCTGAGGTTTATACATTTCTTGGATTGCCAGATTTGTGCTCTCGTCACCAGCACTTGTATGCAGAATGCAATGCTGAGTATTTTCTATTCTAGAATCACAGAGTGGTTTGGGTTGGAAGGGGTCTGAAAGATCATCTTGTCCCACTGCCTGCTGTGGGCAGGGACACCTTCCACTATCCCAGGTTGCTCCAAGCCCTGTACAGCCTAGCCCTGAACACTTGCAGGGATGGGGCAGCTACAGCTTCTCTGGGCAACAATCAACACAAGTTGGAAAGCACCTCTTGCTCACAGATGTTTCCATGTTCCTTTTTTTAGATGATGTCTTTGCTCCTGAAGCCTTCCCTTCAAGGGGAAGAGGCAGCAGCCATGGAGACTGGAACAAACCCAGCTACCTCAGCCCTAACAAGATGGAATAACCTGGCTTGGGTGAGTGTGAGTTAGGGTTAGGGTTGGGAGAGTCAAAGCACCTACAGCTCCAGGAACACTGGGGCTGCAAAAGGCCATCCCAGCAGGGCCCCACCTTTGCTGCTCTTACATCTTTCTGATCTGGATCACCCATGGTGATGGGGTTCAGGTTAGGCTTAGGCTTAGGGTTAGACTTAGGGTTAGGGTTAGTTTGATACACCCTAGGTCTGCAGGTTTTGTGGCAGGGTGGGGAAGTGACTGCTCAGGATGAGGGACTTGTAGCTGCTTCACTCCTCAGAAGACATCCCAGCTACAGAGCTCATGGCTGTCACTCACTTCTGAGTTGTCCATCCTGTATCCTCTGACGTACACCAGTGTCCTGGGCTACAGGTAGTGTGAAAAGCATGCAGGAAAAGTCCATTTGTAAACTCAGAGTTTGAGTTTAGTGTAGGGCTCTAGCCTTTTCCCCTCCATTTTCCTTGTGACAAGGACAGCGAGGGGCTGGAGCACGTCCAGAGAAGAGATCTAGAGGAATGGCCGTGTCTTTGTGCCAAATCAGCTGCCCCAGGGCCACACAGCTCCTCAAACAAAAACTGAAGGGACCTGGGAGAACCACCACGGTGTAGTCTGCACGGGAGAAACACTTGTCTTGTCTATGGGAATCCGTAAAGGAGATGTTTGGAAGCCAATTAACGGGAATGATAATTAGATTTATTGGAGCTGGCAGGGCCTGTCCTACACAAAGAACCTCTGCTGACCTGCCTCTGCAGCTCTGTGTGGGAGCAGCTCTAATTGCTGCTGATGCTTTACCTGCTGTCTTAGGGAGCTTAATCTGAAGGGAAGTGGTTTGAAAGAGTTTCAGCAATATGGAATGAGCTCATTCTTTTGCACGCTAAACAGGTTTAAAGCAGTTGGGGAAGGGAAGAGGAAATCACTTAGTGCTCTGTCCTTGTGATTAAAAAGGCTCGGGTACATATCATTAGCAGGTCTCTGTCCCTGTGGAGTGCCAGAACTGAGCTCTCCCTGTGTGTGGAGCTCAGCTCCAGCCTGCTGCGTCGGGAATGAGACAGTTTTAGATGGAATTTAGCACCGGTGACTCACCAAAAGCTAACACATGTTACCCATAAGCATATCCGTGGTAAAGCTCGATGTGCTGAAGGAGACAAGCCTCCTGCTCTCCTGGAAACGAGATATCAAAGGAAAACCCAGGCACTCTGCTATGTTTGTAAGAATTATTTCATTAAATCCATATGCTATTTTAATTTATCCCTGAGCCACTAAAGCCAATGGGCCTTTTTAATCACTGCCTGTCTTCTTACAGGAATCTCCAACTTTTCTTTGCCTTTGGAAAGTGCCAGGTATCTTTAATTCTCTGGCTCTCAATAAGAGCTATCCCCTTTAAGCAGCACTCAGAAATGCTTTGTGTTCTTGCATCTAACAAATCTCCAAACCAAAAGCAAGATGCAAAATCTTCCTGAAAATAGAACATGAAATTTATGGTTCTTGAAACCCTGAGCATTTAGAAATTTAATACTTTCTGCCTGCTCTCGGAGATGTGTTTCAAGTGTCATTTATGGAGCTGTATTTCATGCAAGTGTCTTCGATGGAGCTGTGTTTCTGATGAGTTTCCTGGGTTTTGGACATGTCACAGGCAGAAACATCAGATTTAAAGAGAATATTAATTCCACCCCCAAAGCCCCTTTTTTCTGTTGATTTTATCAATTTGATTTATTAGTTGCAAGGTCTGGAGAGGAATCTCCCTGATTTCGCTCGTATCCAGAATTAGAGGATTTCATTTCAAGCCAAAAATTAAACAGATTTCATGTGTCTGAGGCCAGGAAAACTTATTCCCTGCTGTTTTCCCTGGGTTTTGGCATATGTGTGATCCTGGCTGGCATTATTACAAGCCATGCAGGGTTTGGTGGGGGCATGGGAAATGAGTGCTGAGTTTTGAAATGGCAGTAGGTTCGACTGGCTTAGCTTAGCTGAGAAGATTTTGGGGGAGGCTGGGGAAATAGCAATTTAATAATAGAAGACTTTCATCTCTCACTGAAAGAACCTGGTGCTGACAGGCAAAGTTAGACAAGTCCAGGTAAGAAATGAAATGTGATTTTTTTTCCCTTTTGCACACCAGAATGGGTAACTGACTGCTGCAAAAATTGTTCAGGCAAGTGGCTGACAGTTTTTCATGCTGGATTTTACATTTCTGAGCTAGGCCTTCTTATCTTTTTGGCTTCAGGAATTATTTCAGGAGAATTCTGTGCCTGACTTTGTGCAAGAAGCTAGGCTAAATGAACACTGGTGCTTTGTAGTTCTCTTTATTTATTAGGATGGGCTAAATATTCAGGAGAAAAAAATAAGTGCCATTGTTATATAAAGAACGTTTTCAAGTCTGCAATCTTCAGACCCACCAGTCTGCTGGTGCCTGCAGGAATTAGAAATTGAATATGAAAAACCCCATCAATGATTAATGAGCTTACTTCAGTGACAAGTCCTAATCAGATTTTCTGGATTTATTTCCTCGTCCATCTCCAGAACTGGGGAGATTGTGAAATTCCCGTGGCATGCTCTGGGGCCAGGCTGTCCCATAAATAGCTGAGGCACACAGGGAGTGACAGGAGGGGGGAAAGCTGCTGTACAAGAGCTGATCACCTGTTAACAGCCTCGATTCCATCGAGTTGGATTCTGCTTAATGCTGCTCATGACCCTGAATTGCGAAGAGGAGCCTAAAAATGGCTCAGACTTGCTGACCATCTCAATCCCCAGGGAGCAAAAGGGCCCTGATACTTTGCTCTTCCAAAATCACCTGCCTGAGGCGTTTTTTTCTTGTGCAGACCCGTGAATTGTATCTGGAGTCTCCCCAGCAAAGCTTCATGTCCTTGAACAGGAAAATCAAGAAGCAAGTTCCTGCCTTTGGAAAATACATGTAGATGGTGAATGCTGATTGTGTCTTACTTGTTAATCACACAAGAAAAGTGGGGCTTTTTTAACAGAAAATCAACTTCCTTCAGCATCAAGCCAAGGGGCTGTGATTTTCCTTCCAATTGCTCTCTGACTGAGGGCTCTGTCACCTGGCACAGCTCGCTGCTGGCAGGAGGGTGCTGGTGGCACTCGTGAGGAGCTGATCAGCAGCACTGCACGTGCAGAAGTGGATAGACTGGCATCCTTAAATATCAGAGTGGTTTTTTTTTTTTTCAATGGAAGAGTAACAGGCAGCATTGGGCCTCTTCCCATACCTAAGAAATACAGCATCTGAGCTTCAGGTGAAATGGTTGCTTGTTTATCTGTCTCCTATGAATATAATAACAGAGCAGGGTTCACAGCTCTCCTGGGGTATGGAAAACTGAGCTTTAATCCCCAGTGTCGTCATTAAGGAGCTGCTTGACTTTAGTTGCCGTTTTATATCCTCATGTCTTTGGTTTTGCCTCTCCTGTTCACCCACCCACTTTCTAGGGTTCTCATAAAGCAGCTTACTGCTTTCTGTGGGAAAAAAAAAAAAAAAAAAAAAAAAAGAAGAAGAAAGGAGTGAAGCACCAGAGGGAAGGAAAATCCCTGTAGGGTGGGATCTGTTGCAGAGTGCATGAGCCCTGTGTCAGAGGGGCTTTGGGAGGAGTGGGGTGCTTGGGGAAATGCCAGGCTGCTGTTTTATCCCTCCTGCCACCTAGCCTGGCCGTGACGGCCGAGTCCTCGGTGTCCCCTGTCGGCTGTGATGTGCTGTGGCAGGGGACAACGTGCTCTCACCTGTTCAGAGGCAAAGGACTCAGAGTGAAGCAGAGCCAGGCAGGACCTTTTCTGCTGCCTAGGGATGGGGCAGAGGTGTTAGAGCAGAGAGAAGAATCGCTGTGACAGCCTCCTGGTGCTGTGAACAGCAGCATTTTTTTTCTTGCCCTTTGTCCCCCCCCGCTTCTTGATCTCTTTTGAAGGATTAGACCCACAGCTGCATGGAGGAAATTGTTCCTGCTTAGGGAGAAAGCAGAGCTTGGTTGGATGATCTGTTTCAATTCACAAGCCCCTCCATCTAATTCCAGGAGAAAACCAGCAGGACTTCCTTCACTTCAAGAACAGAAAGGGCTCTCGACTGCCCTCAACCTATTGCTCAGTACTGGATTTTAGAAATGAGCTCGTCAAAGAATCAGGGAAGAAGAATCTCTCAAGGCGGGGCTGTGTAGCTGAGGTTGGAATACCATGGGATAGAGATCCCTCATCCTCTTTGTCTTTCCAGACAGGAACCCTCTTGGGGGAAAACTTTCTCCTTAAACTGAGCTGGAATTTCCCGTGTTCCCTCTGGTTCCTGTTTCTTCTGCTGTCCCTTGGTCCCCAGCAATGATTGCAGTGGCTGGTCCTGGCATCCCCCATCTCCAGGACCAGGCAGAATTCAGGGGCTTCTGGACAAGCTGTTCCTAGAGAGTCACTATATTTAATCCTTTCCACACATGTGGACTCTCCTTCCTTGCCTGAATTGATCTCTAAAATTTTACTAACAAAACTGTCTTCCAGTAAAATTTCAGGTTGCCGTGGCGACCAACTTGCTGAAGACACAGTGTAGGCTACAGAGTGCTGGGGAAACTGTCACATGTTCCTTCCACATCTCCCATTTCTTCTGAATATTGTACTCTCAATTCAGATCCATTTCAGAGCAGACTATACATCACCTTCCAGCCTCAGCCCTCTCTGCTTTTGAGGCTTGACAAGACACCTTGATTTGTGTCCCGTGGGTCTTATTTCACTGTTGTTTTTTTCTAACACTCTGCTTCTTTTTATTCCTTTTTTCTTTTACCCTAATTAGCCATTGCCATGACATTTGTGCACATATGAAATGTTTTGCATGTGCAGGTTTCTTTTTTTGCAGATTCCACAGGGTGGGATGCAAATTAATAAGCAACTTGTTGAAGCTGAATGCACTTCTCCCAAAGATGTTTGGTTGGTTCTGAGACAAATTCTCTGCTCTGACATTTCTCCTTCCTCTCTGTTTTTAAAGTAGATTGGAGAATGAGAAGAGTCAAGATTTAAAGATCCAGCATGGGAAGAAAGAACCTGACGCCTTGGCCTTTCCTTTTTGGTGAAAAAAGTGTTGGAGTGAGAGTCCTTCTCCAAACTCACCTTCTACTCTGATGGCAATTGAAGGAGCTCATGAAATGCTAAATACACCCTTATCCATTGAGAGCCCTTCTGATGCGTTAGTTCTCCAGGGAGAACTCGAATTTAACTGTATCCAGGACATTTCCACCATTCCGTAATGATGCTATTAAAAGCTCGTTATTCCATTTGTTCTGCGTTTCTCTCTGCTTGCTTGTAATTTTCTGTGGTGCTCGCGGCTAATTATTGATTATTCAAACGAATACAACCCACGCTTAATTCCTCTCTCTCTGGGCCGCAGCAGCTGTGGACAGAGAAACCTCGCTCCAAATCCAGAGGCTGGAGTTGTAGCCCACCAGGAATCTGGCTTTAATGGGTCGCTAATGTGGAAAGCTGAGGGCTGCTAATGACGGTGATTGTCAGGTGCTAATGGCTTTTGGATGAAGGCCAGGTTAGAACAGACCTCTGATGTGTTCCTCACCTGGGAAAGGTCCGAGCAGGCTCGTCCCGTTCTCTCCACTCCCTGCACAGAGCCCACCCTGCGCCTCTTTGCGAAATTGAAGGTTATTGTGCAGCTTGGGGCGTTCTTGTTGAGTTTTTTTTAAGGCTTTATCAGTCAAAATCAACTGATTTTTCTCTCTAAGGCCACTCTCCCACCCAGTTTGACTCTCACCTAATTTTCCCTCCTGGTTGCAGCGAGGTAATCTGATTTGTAGGGATTTCCATCTCAAAAGCTTGAGAAAACTTTAGTCAGAGCCCTCGATGATCACCTGTAGCAGGGAGCAGAGGATGCTGATACCGTGCCCAGGTCTGACAGAGAAAGGGATGTTTTCCTTTCCCACGGTTGTTTTGTTTTTGTTTGGATGAACGGGACTGGGAACATCACGCCTTCAGGGCCAGGTTGGACACTGAGGCTTGGAGCACCCTGGGATAGTGGGAGGTGTCCCTGCCCGTGGCAGGGAGGTGGGAATGAGATGAGATTTAGGTCCCGTCCCACCCAAACCGGCCTGAGATTCCATGATTCCTTTGCTCTGAATGCGCAGTGCCGGAGTCTTTCATGATCTGTCTCTCTTCCAAATTTTTGCTGAGCATCTTCTTTCCCAGTAGTGCTGATTTCACCTGTCTGTGCTGATTTTAGGTAGAACCACGACTCTTCACTGGACAAGAACAGCTTAGGTGCTTTCCGAAATTCCTGAGCTCAAAGAGATTGTGGCTTAGGTTTTTATATGTGTCTTACTTGCCCAGGTGAGCAGAAGAACTTCCTGGCCTGTTTCTCCAAGACCTGGCTCTGTTTCCTGGAAATAAACGTGGATTAACACAGGAAACAGCTTCAGCTGGGCTTGTACTCGTCCCTGTTTCACTCTTGCTTTTCCCAGTTTCCCCATAGACAGTTCTCAGGGCCAGGAGTTGGACTTGACAATCTTTGTGGGCCTCTCTGACTCAGGATATTCTATGGCTCTATATTTTGCTGACATGTGATAATTAAATGTGCACTTCTCTACACACACACTCCCCCCATAAAAAGGGGGGGAAAAACTTCTTTTTTTTAAATTTTTTTACAATTATTTTTTTCTCCCAAGCCAAAATGATTACAGGGTACTTTAAGCTCCTGGCTTCATGCATGCAAATGCCTTCACACCTAGGAGCTGATGTGGCATCTGCTGTGCAGATGTTTATCTGGCAGCAGGGAGCAATATTTCCTTTGTCCACATTGCTTTCCTGAGCCTTTCCTGGTCTCAAATCGCTGACTCAAGCACTCGATGCTCCAACATACCGATGATCCTTGCTAGGGATGCTGCTTTCCAACTCCCCTGGCTGAGAGTTTGGTTTGTGTAAGCAGACCATGAGTTTTGTTGCTGGATTTTGCTTGGGGAGTGGAGATTTATGTTGCAGCAGGGACAGGGAGGGAACTTTCCCTGCACCCTTAGAGGCACTAGTTGCCCTGGAAGGAATGTGCAGAGTAGAAATTCTGCCCTCTTGCAGACTTTGAGGCTGTTCAGAAACTCTGAGGCAGCAAAAAAAAAGAAAGGAGACAGCAAAGCCATGGGAGATGAGACTGGGGCTTGCTGCACGCAGAGACTTTGTGAGTGTTTGAGCTTTCCTCACAAGAAGGCGAAATATTGTCACCCTTGCAATGCTGTAGCATGAGGAAAGAAGTGAGAGTTTGGATTTCTGTAGTGATTTGGGGAATGAAGAGGAGCAACTGCGGCTTTGCACAGGGGACAGGACACCTGGCCCCTGCCCAGACCTCCAGCACTGCAATCTGTCCCCAGGGAAGAGTGGAAACTGCTGACTTCTTGCTCTCTGAGAAAAGCAGTCAAACCTGCATCCATGGCAGAATCGCTCCTTTTATATTCATTTTCTCTGTTTGGTTTTTTTGTACACCCTGACACTTTTTATGCTGACAGTGTCTGGGCAGGAATTCCCATGATGTGGGATGGATGAGGGACTACACCACGCAGTGATGCTGCAGAAAAACTGGGCTCAGTTCCCTTCTCTCCCTTCAGTCAGCACTTGTGGAATTTGGGCTCCAGGATGCCACAGCATTTCATTTCCCAGATCCTCTTTTTGGGCATCGTGGCACAGATGCTCAGTGATGGACACCCCTGGAAGTGTTCACGGTCGGGTTGGACTGTGCTTGGAGCAGCCTGGTCTAGTGGAAGGTGGCCTGAGATGGTCTTTAAGGTCCCTTCCAGGCCAGTCTGTGATTCTGTGGTCGCTGCCAGGCACTGGTGTGGTTTGTGCCACCATGGGACTGATACTGGTGCGCTGGTAGCCCTATGTCAAATTCTGGCCACGTGGGCTAGCTGGGAATGGGTAGAGCTACCAGCAATAATGAGGGGCTCATTCCTACAGACAGCTAGGCAAAAAAAGTTCCCAAAGAGCAGAGATCATCAGCTGGATGGAGCCTAGCTAATTTTAGAGAGAAGGCTGCTGCTCATCCTGGAGGAATGTGCAGATTTCCGGGCATATGCTAAGCTGTCAGCAGCCTCAGCTCAGGTTGCTCATCCAGACTGACCCCTGGATGATCTCTCTGAAATGGAGAGGAGGCCTTAATTGCCAAACCCGTGTCCTGATTCAGCATGGGGAGCTGTTGGCAGCAGGACCTGAGTGTTTCCCATCGGCTGTGCTGTGGAGTGTGGGGTTGGCAGCACGTCTGCAAGGCTGAGCTCAGCACGGACACTTGGGAGGATCCAAAGGAGACCCAGCTGTGCTGAGGGTGGAGAACATCCTCTGTAGCACAATAAATCCCTGCCTGATTCCAGGGCTGTCGGTGAGCCTAGCTGGTCATTCCTGCTCCTCGCCGGTGCTGATGCCCACTAGATGTCACAATTGAATAAATGCAAGGGAAGGCAGTATCTCCCTTCTCAAATTATTCCCTTTTCCCCTCCTTTCTGATTTCTGGCCAGCTATGTGATAAAATGACCTCTGTGCAAGGAGGGTCGGTGTGTTTAAATGGTGAAGGGAACAGGGGATGCAGGGGAGAAATGACTGAAACAAAAAATCCTGGCCAGGTTGGAGTGCTTGTTTTGCCTGTGGCAGCCTAGAGCTTAAATTCTGCTCCAGGCACAAAGATGGTTTTGCTCTTTACTCAGTGGGACGGTGGAATTTTCTTTCTCCTGCATGACAGACTTATCCTTTTTGATAAAACGGCTTTAAATCAAATTTCCCAGCCACTCCTTGCCTTGCCTGTGCAGTGCCTTTGGTAAGAGGGAAGCTAGAGAAATAAATGCTGCTTGTAGAGAGGGTTTGATTTTAGAGTTGAAGTCTTCTACCTGTTCCCAGCTCCCGTCTCAGCTCTTACTCAGGGGCTCAGCTTATTCACTGCAGCTGCTTAACTTTAGCAAGAGCATCCTAATGCCTCTTAAAGATTAGGTGTGCTAATTAATGCTTCCACAACCAGGGAGAAATTTGCTGCTGTCTGACATTCACAGCTGCCACAGTGTTTGCTCCTTTCAAACCTCCCATTGGCTTTAAAATCCTGATTATTCCTGCCGCCCCCCCCCCTTTTTTTTTTCCCAGGACAAATTGTTGCCTCTGTCTCATGGCACAGTGGGAATTCTCTGAAGGAAATGATGTGCCAGCACTTGGTGGCAAAGGCTTCTTAGAGGGTGGTGGTGACATCTTCTGTGACAAAAAAGGAGTATGGGCTGGAAAACCAGCATTAGACCTGGAAAGCGGAGCCTTAAAACATGGGTCTCAACTCTTCCAAGGAAGTAAAGCTCCTGGAAGTGATCTAGGTGTTCGCTGGAGATTGAATCAGGGGGAGATTAGACTGGGAGAAATGTAGCCCAAGAAGGAAACTGGGATTTTGTGTTGGCCTCCAGAGACCAAATTGGTTTAGGGCATTATTTATCTGTGAGACTTGAAGGAGGAGACCACCAGGAAAACCACAAAGCCTGGCAGGATCCCAGCGATTACAGGCCTTGATTAATGAGAGTTTAAGAAGAATCTTATGTGCTTTTGGAGAAGGAATATTTTTTTCTGACTAGTGGAAATGCAATGCTGCTGGCTGAGCCTCCTGATCTGGAATGAATAATGGAGAGGAAAAAAAAACAACCCAGCATCCCAAATGGAAGGCTGTGGATTTAAAGAGAAAAGGAAACCCCACAATCTCATCAAGAAGAGGTCCTGTGCAGAAGAATAGGGGCCAGAAACATTTCAACCCAGGGCTACACGACAACTGTCGTTACTGGGATAGACCTTGTTGAATCTTTTGAGGTTGGAAAAGACCTTTAAAATCATCGAGTCCAACTGTCAACCTAAAGATGGGGTAACAAAACCCCAATAACTTTTTCCATATGTGTTTCAGAGGTCTTTGATTTCCTTTTGTGTTTGAATACTGGAGGCAGTCTTGTTCAAAGGTGAGAAATCTCCATCAGGCAGTCTTGCCAAGTGCTTTGGGAGCAGATAGAGTGGATAAAAAAGGCAAAACAGGAATCCCTAGGATATTCTCTGATGCAGGGCCTTCTAAGGAATATTTTTATATCTTTCCTGTTTAGTGGAATGGTATTTTGAAGGGAAGAAGCTATGACTATGGGTAATGCTAGAACCTATTGCAAAAGCCTTTGAGTTATTTGGTTTTCTAAGCTGGTATTTTATTAATTGCCAGCCTTTTATCCTCTTGGAGAGAACAGAAAAAAACCCACTTGTCCATGCAATTTTTTCCCAGCTTCTTGGAATGCTTATTTTAAAGCATTCACAGGTCCTGCTGGTGAATTTTCTGGAATGGGCCCCACACCACCTTTCCTAGCAGAGAGAAAGGGACTCAAAACACGAGGTTTATGCATCAAGAAAGGCACACACCCCCTTTAAAAGGGTTGGAGCAGCGGATCTGAGCATCTGCAATGTGTTCAGTGAACCCAAACACAGCTTTTTGTCCTAAAAACTCACGTGCTCAAGTTTGAAAATATACCTGTTGAGGTGGAGGTGTCTGAGGAAAGACCAAAAGGGAATGGTTGGGTGCTCTTTGGAGGGTGTCAAAGCAATTTCTTCACTGAAAGAGGATGGAACCAAAGCCTGGAGCCGAAATAATAGGCCTTGGTTTTCTGCCACGATTGTATGACTGTATCTTTATTTAAAACGACTGCTCATGATGACTATTTCATCACGAAATGACTCTTTGGTTGCTATCTGCTGTTGGGCAACAGGCCATGTCCTGACACTTCTGCATTTCTCATTGCTCTCTGGCTCAAACAACTCTGCATAAAGTTGCCAGCAATCCAGTTCCCCTAAAAATTCCTATTTTTAAAGAGAACCTGCTGTTTATTGAGAGTGTTGCCTGGTGCTACTGTGAGCAAGAGCAGAGATTCTCAGCATGGTGCTCGTGCCCACCATCCACTGACATTTGAGATGCCGGCTCTGCTGGAGAATAGGGCTGGAATTCCATGGGGATGTGCTGGGAAGCTGGAGCCTGCCATGGTTAGAATGTGAATGCTGCTGGTGCAGGAGGCTCCCCGTGTTTTGTATTCACAGCCACACTCTTTTCCTGTGGGGCTCCTGGCCTCACAGTGGATTCCAAAACCCGGGAACCTGGTTTGTGGGAGCTGAGTGGGATTTTTGGAATCCGCCCCTCTGAGCAGCCAGGAAAACTGCAAGGCTCAAGCCTGGGATTTAAAGCTCTCTTTTTCTTTGCTTGATGCTGTTCATTTAGGGATGAGGCTGCTGTGGGACCTGGTGTGAGTGGTTTTCCTTCCAGCCCTGAGCATTTCCAGACCTGCCACGCTTGGCACAGCCCTGGTGCGTGCAGTGGTGGAAGGAACTGGGCTGGGTTCACCTCAAAGCTCCTAGAGCCAAGGGCCAGTTTGCCAAAACTTTCTCGTGCCTGTGCCTCCCCTTTGCTCCTAGAGAGAAGGAGAAACAGGAGAAATCCGTGTTTACGTGGAAGAGATACTTTTCAGCTCTCAGCTAAGGGGAGGCATTTTTGCCCGTATGTGCAATTTGCCAAGAGTGGGAAATTCACTCCTTAGCAGCCCATGACACGTGGCAGAGCTCAGGCAAGGCTCAGCTGAAAGTCTTGTGAGCCTTTTGCCTTGTCCTTCCTCAGCTGTCTCATCGCTTCCCTGCTGGGATAGCAGAGAATGATGTGACTGCTGTCCTGAAAACACCTCCCCAGCCCCTAAGGTGTTAAAAATTACAGCAAGGGCTTCGTTCCAGAGCTGGTAAATGATGTTCTGACTGGCTGAGCCCAGCGTGGGCCAGAACTCCACGCCAGGTTCCCTTGCACTAATCCCGGTTAACGTAACCACAGGACATGCTGCTGTGTGGGGGCACAGAGCACAAAGGTTTTGCCGTGATTCCAGACCTGTAGCTACCTGCTGGCATGGAGTGCTGCCCACTTTGAGTCCACTTTTAGAGGAGAAATTAAACAAGTCAGCCACCATCTGGCTCCAAGACACTGATTTTAGCAAACAACAATCCCCAGAAAGTCTGTCTTCCCCTCGTTCCTCCCCGCTCATCCCGCTCTTGGCTGATCAGGGACAGCCAATTCAAGTGTGCAAGGGAAACACGAGCTGAGAACATGAAAGGCAGGGAGACAAGGCAGCTCTGAAACTAGGTTAGAGATGAAACGAGCCTGAAATTTGGCAGCTGCAGGCAAGGCTGGGTGGCCCAAGGGAAATGGCTCGAAATGATTGATGAGATAAATGATTAATGAAGCAGTGAGATTAGCCCAGCGCGGGGCTGCGTTCCGGGTTGGATCCCGAAGACACAAACCAAGAGGAGCTGGGTGTGTGCAGAGGAACAAGTGCAAGGGCAGCATCTCCCAGAAGGCAAGGAGATCACTCAAGTCAGCCTCACGTTGGCTTTATTGCATCCCCCTGGGTCTAAAATATGGCCCCCTGTTGGGAGGGTTGACTCATCATTTGGTAAAGGATTTGCCATCTGCACAGCTCTCTCTCTCTCTGTTCAAGCAGCTCAAATACAAAGAATTTAATTTGAATCTCATTTTACACATTGGTTTTTCCCTTACCTTCACTGCCATCCACTGAACACCTGGACACAGAGCAGGTTTGTTTTTTTGGTGCATTAGGAATTTTGGGTCTCTTGGGCTTCCAGGGGCCGTTTATATGGGGCTGGTAGTAATCATGGGGTGGGAGGTGTGCGTTCAGGTCTCATTCTGCTTTTTCCTGGCAGATATTTCTTTCAGGCAAGCAGGATGTTCAAGTAACAGCTAATCTGTCATGCTGATAGTTGTGTCAGTGGAGACTAAATAAGAGCTCAATCTGTGTTTACACCCCCCACCAACTCCCTAGAAGATTTTGGAACCAGGGTAGTGCTCATGGGAACCCGTTGCATCTGCTGCTAGATTAATAGAGTCAGCCTTTGGAATGACATAACCATGCCCTTGAGGGTTTGGGGTTCTTTGCCAGCTTGAAAGACAAATGCATCATTGTGTGATTCAATCCAACTTGTCCTTTAGGAGGTATCTTGAAGAACCTTCCTCTTTGGACCCACCAGATGAACTTTTTTCTTTCCAGAGTGCAGACACAGGTGTTGGCTTTCCGTGGCTGGTATGGCCTAACAAGTGGCTATGCCCTCCGAAATAAAACACCAATGTTAGAGCAAAAGCTGCACCCAGGAGATGCCGTTTATCCCAAAATTTACAGCATCTCCTGGTTATTTAATGGCAGCTGGCTGAGGTGGCTGGAGACTGAGCATGGCCGTGCACGTATCCTTGGGTGTGTATATATAGATATAAAAGTTTCTTCAGTATCTACAGGATTTTCTTCCCCCCCCCGCATTCTGCAGCTGTTGTTGATTAGGAGGACATTGATGTATAGAAGCCATACAATACACAAATGCCATATTTCTTCACCTCTCCCTTTCCCTGAGTGATTGCTTCAAGAATCCTGGAAGCTGAGCTGATATTCTGAGCAACACCAGTCTGGGCTCTGTTCCTGCTTTTCCTGCTAAATAGAGGCAGGGAGGTGAACGGGGAAAACCAGCTCACTATCAAGGTCGTTCATTTCCCCAAGGGCAATAAAATGCCATGAAACTGATTGTCAGAGGACTAAAAAAGGCTGGATTTTTAAGCAGTCCTGAATTTAGTCCTGTGACCATGTTGGTTATTCACTAGGCTGGATGCAAGCTCTGGAATGACTTGGAGAAAGGTTAAGGGGGAAAAAAATCCAACGTATTTCTGCGTGTCTGTCCTTTGGTCATTCTTTGCTCCTTCTTGGCAACATTAAAGTTGTGTTTTGGGGAGTGTGTGCTCTCTGAAAGGCTGGGGTAGAGCCCTTGGGCGGGGTCCCACCACCCTTTAAATGCTGAGGTGGCTTTCAGGTGCTGAGCACAAAGTCGTGAGCCAGTGATTTTGGCTGACCTCCTGCAAGGCCCTGACATCAGGAAGGAAGGAGCCCTCAGGAAAGCACAGCAGCCGTCCTTTGCCTCCCTCCTGCTGACGGCAAGGCTGTGGGTGCCTCCTTCTGGGCCTCCTGTGAACCATCACCCATCATAATTTGGCTTTGCCACGTGCTTGGGCTCTGAGATGGTTAAATGCCAGCGTGGCACTGCAGCTGTGCCTCCTTCTGGCTGAACATCAAGAGGCAGGCATCCAAATGTCAGCTTTTTGGTTTTTTGGGGTTTTTTTTCTTCCTTTCTATGCCATCTAAATATTTTTTTAAATGAAGAGACTAAAACAAGGGGGCAGAAATGAGATCTCTGTGTGATCACTGCGTGCTCTCCTTGAGGCTGCAGAGTTGTGTGACCCCAGGAAAACCAGACCTTGCAGACTTTCCTTTGCTGCAAAGGTGTCTCCTGCTGAAATAACCAAAGATTTGCCTCCAGGGCATGGAACACTACCAAGGGTCATGTTGGCACGACCAGCCCCTAACACTGGACTGCTGTTGAGCTGGATGGGAAAGCTTTTGAGATCAAAGATCTCTATGATGTGTCATCATCATGAGATGGAGAAAAAAAGAGCTGCACAAGAGCCAGGTGCTCTGGTCTCTTCTGGGATGGGACTGGTTGAGATTTTGTGGTGCAAGGAATTAATTTTTCTTGTTTTTATAGAAGCATAGAATGGCTTGAGTTGAAAAGGACCTTAAAGAGCTCATCCAGCTCAGGGACACCTTCCACTCTCCCAGGGTGCTCCAAGCCCATCCAGCCTGGCCTGGGACACTTCCAGGGATCCAGGGGCAGCCACAGCTTCTCTGGGCACCCTGTGCCCACCCTCACAGAGAACAATTCCTTCCCAGTGTTGAATCTAAACCTTCTCTGTCTAAGTGTGAAGCCATTCTCTGTGTCCTGGTACTACAGGCCCTTATAAGAAGTCTCTCTCTATTTTCTTTCCTCTCAGGCACTGGAAGGCTGTAATTTGGTCATCCCAGAGCCTTTTCTTCTCCAGGTGAACACCCCCAGCTCTCTCCAGAGCAGAGAGGCTCCATCCCTCAGATCATCTCCGTGGCCTCCTCTGGACTCTCTCCCACAGCTCCGTGTCCCTCCTGTGCTGGGAACCCCAGAGCTGCACTCAAGGTGAGGTCTCACTGCTTTCCTGTAAGGTCTTGGGAGCTGAAAAGCCTCAGGAGAAATGTCCCAGCCCCCATTCCTTGCTCTCAGGCTGCTCTGCAACCATTCCCTGGCTTCTGCAAAGTCACATCCTGCAGGCTCTCCTGGGATGCTGGGGATGCAGAGGGTAGCTCTCAGCTGCTTGTCATGCTCTCTTCCCACCTGTCCCCCTTCCCTTCTGCTGGATGTGACACACACTTCCCGGGGTGCTGGGAATCCTGACAGTTGCTGAAGTCTGCTTCAGAAGCCAGGCTGTACTTGTGATTTGAGTAAAGTGAAGGAGAAGAAACAAATATTTTTTTTTTTAAAAAAAAGGAAATGGGCCATAAGTAGAAAACGGTGCAGAAAAAATGGAAGGCTGAAAGAGATTGGCAGGATGGTTTCATCAGCTGCTTGCTCTCACAGTAACCATACACGTTTTTATCAAAAAAACCCCAACCAAACAAACAAAAAACAACAACAAAAAAGCACTTTTCCAAGTGTCTTCATGCTGCACCTTGTCTGCTCCTGGTGTGAGTGGAAGGCAGTGCCTGATGCTCCCCTGCAAGTGGCAGCCAGTTTGTTGCCAGCACATTCCCAGGTGAAGGCATTGTGCAAATGTCAGAGGAATGTCTCCAGACTTGAAAAATCAGCTGTCATTGCTTTCACCTTAACGTGAAATGAGATCCAAGGGGCGGGGAGAGGATAGGACAGCCAAAAACTGAACTCCAAGCCAAATTAGGTCCGCCTGTGAAAGCAGTTTTCTGTTCCAGAGGTCTCTTTCTCTCCACATGGGGTGGGCTGGCCTTGGGCAGCTGCCAGATGCCCTCCTGGATGCTTTTTCACTGCTCCTCCTTGGCAGGACAGAGGGAGAAAATAAGATGGAAAATCTCCTGGGTCAAGACAAAGGCAGAGAGATCATTCATCAGTTACTGTCATGAACGAAACAGACTTGCCTTGAGAGAATTTAATTTATTGCTCAAATTTGTGCAGCCCGGAGGAGACTGAAGAGACCTGAGAGCAGAATTCAACTTCCTCCTGAGGGACAGCAGCCAGGGAATGGCTGGAGCTGTGTCAGGGCAGGGTTTAGGTTGGATTTTAGGAAATCCAGTGCTGGGCACTGCCCAGGCTCCCCAGACAATGGGCACAGCCCCAAGGCTGCCAGAGCTCCAGGAGTGTTTGGACAATGCTGCCAAGGATACACAGGGTGCGATTGTTGGGTGTCTGTGCAGGGACAGGGGTTGGATCAATGATCCTTGTGGGTCCCTTCCAACCCACATGACTCCATGATTAAAATAGATTTGGACAGCGAAAAACGAAGACAAAAGTAAAAACAACACTTCCTCTCCAACCCTCTTTGCCCAAGCTGGGCTTCACTCTTCATTCCCAACTCTTCTATCCCTGTCCCCTGAAGGACTGGGAATAGTTGCAGTCAGCCCACAATATCTGTCCTCTGTCATTGCTCCCTCTTCTCACTTTTCCCCAGGATGTGCTGGGCAGAGGCAGCAGAGCAGCTATAGCAGGGGAGGACATGGGCCCAAACATCCAAAATCTGGGCTGTGGGCAGGTGGACTTACCCTTAGGGCTTTCCTTTCTAAGTCCAGTGCAGGAAACAGCACTGACCTTGTCTTGTGAAATATTTGGGGTTCAGCTGATGACTGTGCTACTTGAGGGTGCAATGAGATTGCCAAGTTATTTCCAATTCCCACTTCCCTGTTTGCCCTGGCCTTGCTAGCGTGGTGTTTAATAAATCCTCTACAACACTGAGAATTAAAGGCTTCTTAATAGCTTGTCACTTCAGGTTTGTGTTATTTCAGCATTTGCATAAGTGCATTCATGATTTTGGCACTTCACTCCAAGCCACCACAGACGTTCGAGCTCCTTGGCTCGCCCAGCAGGAGGAAGCAGAGCTGGGGGAAGATCACAAGGGCTGGTTTCCCTGTGGGGTGGGCAGGAATGTTCTGGCAAAAATAGGCAGCTTCCAGCTGAGCCAGGCTGGAGCATCTGAAGTCTGTGGTCCTTCCTCCCACTTATCTTTTTCTCTGGCAGCTACTCCAGCTGCTTCTTCAGCCCAAGCAGCCGAGCTCTTCCTGCAGAACAGAGAAACCTGGGCCCAACTCATCATCTCTGCTGAGTGTCCCCACGTCATGTCACGGCCAGCTGAGCTGGATGCCTCCTTGAGCAAAACCCCCAAATCCCTGGAAGCTGCCAGGACTTCAGCTGGATAGCTGGAGGAAAACCTTTCTGCCCTTCTCCTGGTTTTATTTTGCCCTGTGAGCCATCACTTTTTCCTCACTTTTCACTTTTTGAGTGCCCAGCCTGTGATGTGTTGGATGTGGACCCAGCTTTTTGTTTGGAAGGAGTTTTTTTGGTTAGTCCAGCCAGAACTGGCTGAGGTTCTTTTTCCAAGAGACTTGTAAACCAGCAGGGTAACCAGGGCTGTGTAGCTGGGCTCCAGAAGAAGCTGAACTCCAAACGATGAGGCAGGAGTAGCTCATGGTGCTTCAGATGCTCCTGCCTGCTGAAAGATGATGAAGTGGGTGTTGAGCTCTGTTTATATGGATTTTATCACCTGTTACTGTCCTGAAATGGGCTCTGTAATCCAGCTTCTGAATCTTAGAGGAGAACTTCTTCCCCAAGCCCCTGACTAACTGGTCATGATCCTTAAAATTGTAAAAAATGCTCTGTTTCCCTGTCATCTCTTCCTACACTGCATTGCTAGTGATGTGTCAGGCCTCACCTCGATTGTTCTAAAATCCACATTAAAAGTTTTTATTTGGTCTATCAATGTTAATATATAGGTATTTCCCTTCTATAACAGAGATTCCTTCAACTCTTCCAGTTCCTGGCTTATTTCTAGGAAACAGCAAAGCATAATTGATAGATCCCATTTGGAGCCTTGTTCTCTGATAATTCCCCCACCTTTGTAAAATTTTTCTAAGAGCTCTTTTAAAACGGTTCCTTTTGGTTTTGGAGACCCTCTGGTTGAATATTGGACCCCAGAATATCTGACTGTAGAGCCAATTCAATTGAGCCAGATTCAACACTCTACAAGTCTCAGGGTGGAGGATTTGCTTTATTGTCACATGGGGAATTGACGCTTCCACTTGGCAGGAGCTGCCATGAAGGAGATTTCTTATGATTTCTGTAGGAAAATGCTCCCTGCTAATGTGTGAGGAGGATGGGAACAGCTGCTGTGAGCTAGCAGTGTCCCTGGAGGCTCCCGGAGTTCAGAGAGCGAGGGCAGAGCAAGACAGGAGAAGGTGAAGCCAGCAGCTGTGGAGAGCCAGAACAAGCTCAGAATACCCTTTAGTCACAGCCTTTAGTCGTGCCAAATGTAAATGTGAGTGCTCCATATCACTGGCATGCAGATAAAGAAGCGGAAACGAGCGAGCTGATGAGATGCTGGAATTAATGGGGCGTGCAGGAATGCCATGGTGGATCCCGGGCAGCTCACAGGGCAGGGGTGGGAATTGAAGTGAGCTGGTATTTCAGAAGCACCACCTCCCTAAGCTTTTGAGTGTGGTCACGAAGCCATTGCTGAATTCAAGGGGCTTGGAGTGTGTGTTCTATCCTGCCCGTGCCTGTTTGCTGCTGCTTGTGTTCCCTGATTTTAAATTGCTCGGGCAGAACGGAATAGCAGCTTGTAGAACAAGGAGCCTGTTAGGGAGCAGGATCTGTGCAAGGAAGAGGCAGAGGGAGAGGGCTGCTGGAGCTGTGGGGGCTCTTTAAATTAGCTTTGTTCCTAACCTTGATAGGAAGACAGGGTGGAAAAGTGGAAGCTCAAGTGTGGCCACATCCTTGGCCCAGCCTTTTCCCATTTGGAACAGCCCCTCTGCAGTGCTGGCGCTCCTGCACATCCAGAAAGGGGTCTAAGTCTTTCCTTGCCCTGAGAATGACTTAAGCAGACACTAAAACTCACCCCATGGCTCAGAAACTTGAGAAGTGAATGAGCTTAAACGTGTGTATTTTAACCTTCCCTGCGCTCATCAGGGTGAAAAGCTGAAAGTTCTCTGTGTGGAAGCGGAAATTTTGTTGATTGCCAGAGCCAGAAGTGGAGAAGAAGAACCTCTCTCCCCCTCATCCTTCTGTAGCTGTCAATGACAGACTGTAAGTGTCACAGCGTGAGTGTTGGCACCTTCCACCAGGGCTGCTGGGGAGCCACATTTTCCAGCATTCAGTTCTTGTGTGACATGTGAGAGGAGAAAGCCTTGGCTGTGCTGGCAGCAGGAGCCGGCCACCCTCCGGCAAGAGTGGCTGACCTTGGTCACATCCCACACGTGGGGGTGGGATGCGTCTCCAGAGAAGTTCTGGAAGCCCCGTGGTTGGAAAAGTGCCACTTGGTGAGGGTGGCAGATGGCACAGAGCATCAGGTGCTGGTCTGCAGCCTGACAGTGACAGCTTTTCCTATTCCTGTCCCTCTCACACCAAACGTGGGCAGCGATGGGTGATCTTGGGGCTGACCTGCTGCTCCTGCAGGAGCTGATGCTCCACAGCATTCACAGTCTGTTTAAATGGTGCTCCTGTCTCAGATTTTCAGGGATGGATGGTGATGCTGCTGTAGATGACAATCATTCAGCTTGGAAAAGACCTTTGGCATCATCAAGTCCAGCCACAAATGGTGTGACTTCAGCAAAGAGCTGGGACAGACTACGGCTGCATGCCAGGATTCCACTGGAGCTATCAAGTAGTCAGGTTGTCTGCCTTCAGCAACCTTCAGGATTACTTGTTTGCCCCAAGATTAACTTTTATCTCGTAGTATGAATCAGCTGTGTCCTTAAAAAAAAGCAAGCAAAGCCACAAAATCTGAGTCATTGCTCTTTGCCTTCAGGCAAATCCTGGTAAGGCCAACACAAGTTTGGGGCAAAACATCACTTGGATCTGCCAGTCCCTCTGTACACTCCAGCTGGGAAGAAGGGGACACTGCTCCTTCTATCCAGGGCCTCCTGCCTTCCTGGCAGGAACCTTTCTGTGAAGTGTTGAGATTATTTGGAACGTGACCATGCATACATAAGCTTCTGGCAATTCCCGTTTCACCCTTTAACGAGCTTGTTTTCCAGAAGTGTTTTTGCCACCCAGTCATGCACCAGGTAAAACTGACCTCTGCAAACCCCAGGCTTGGTTCCCTGCATGGCACAGAATCACAGGATAATTTAGATGGGAGAAGACCTCCAAGATCATTGTGTCCAACCTTGGTACCATGCAAGAAACACTTTCACTTTTAAATGTAAGTCAGTGATGCTGTGGTGGTGGTAGAGATTGAGTCCAAGACCTGTTTGGGTTGGAAGGAACCTGAAAGATCATCTGGTTCCAACCCCCTGCCACGGGCAGGGAATGTTTGATGTTAATTCCCGTGGGCAAACCCAACACCATCCCCTGATGACATTCCTGGCTCATGTCTGTGAGCAATGAGTCCAGCCAAGCTCTAGGACCTGTCATTACTCCTATCTGGGAAGGCTGACTGTCAAATGTCCTGTCACACCTACAGTCCCAATCCCACCTCAGCTTTTGGAAAGCAAACAGCTTTGTATCACATGTAAACTCTCTGATTTGGGTTATGTGACCCTTGCTAGTTTTCTGGTAACTTGCAAAAAAAAAAAAAAAAGGAAAAAAACTTCCCTGAAGTTTTACACATTAAACTTGATCAGGAGTTCTAAATTCAGGATCAGCTTTGCTGCCTGTCACTGCTCAGCCAAGGTGATAAAATGCCTTTGGACGAGGATTTTGAAAGCTCTCTTTGCAGCAGCAATTGTGGGAACTTGGATTCTGCAGATGCTGAGCAGCCTGAAAGGAGTTTTTAAATCACCTTTGAAACGGTTTGCAGCAGATTTCTGAGAGACATTATGAAGGAAGGAGTAAAACTCAGCATCCCTGGCACTCTGGGTGTCCTTTCAAGTTATTTAGCACCAAAAGGACATTGCCTCATGGGCACCTCAAGGCCAGGCTGGGCCCCCCAGGATGGGGCTTGGAGCAGCCTGGGATAATGGAAGGTGTCCCTGCCCACGGCAAGGGTGGAACAAGAAGAGCTTTAAGGTCCTTTCCAACCCAAACCATTCTGGGATTCTGGGGTATGAGTCCATGAGTTGGGATGAGACTAACGTGGCCACCCTCTGTGTGTACCTGGAGCTGGAGCTGCTTTTCCACTTTGCCAAATCCCCGTTTAATGCTCTGCCTCGCCACTCAAATTACAGCTTCATATTAAGCACACCACTTATTAATTAGCAACAATAACCATTGCCTTGTAAGATAATTATTTTGCCTAATAACCAAATGCTTGCCAGGAAGGACTCCTCTTTTCCAGCAGCTCGAGCTTGCCCCTGGCTTTCCTGCTGCTTTCTTTCAAAGCTGACAGCTCTCAGTGTCTTTGGAGAGGCTTTTCCTAGGCAGGGTTGTCACACTGCTCCAGCTACCACAACACAAAGTGCTCCCCTAAGGCTTTGCTCAGCCCTCTTCATGCAGCTTACACCCTGTAGCTGTGGGGGATTTCAAATATGCATAAGCTATTGCTGTATTTCTAGGCTATTTATTTCCTACTCAACTGTCTGGCTTGTGATGGATTTTGTTTTTCTTTGTTCTCTCTCTTTTTTTTTTAAATGTATTTGAAGAGTTTTTATTTTGTTTTGAGACAAATTCTCATTGGGAAGTGCAAATGGAGAGCAGAGCTGAATTTCAATTCTGGCTTGATATGTGGGCTCAGATTGTCTAACCTGGCTGGGCTTGAGGCTGTGTCAACAGATTGAAAAGCACTAATTGAGACCTCTGTAGTTAGAAAAATGTATCCTGGGAGACCTTCCAGGATATTTTAACAGCAATGCACCTTGTAGGAATAACTGTAAGACATCCTAGATCGGAAAAAAGAGGTAAAACTTTTGTTTTCTTACCAAAGCAGCAAATTGGGAGTGAGGGTTGACAGATCAGCTCTAGCCCTGCCTGTGTTTCTGTGCTAGTACCTCTGCTGAGGTTTCCTCCAGAGGCCAGAAGATGCCAAAGGGGCATTTTTAGCTCCTCCATCGAGCCCCTAGGAAGAGGATTTTGGGTTTTTTTTTGTTTTTTTTTTTTAATTTGTGTTTTGATTTGCACCTTTTCCGTGAGCTCACACTGGGGGAATGGAGATGCAAACTCAGAGCTCTGTGCAAGGGTTGGAGCTGCTGGGGACATCTGTTAGTGCCAGGGGCAGGCTCTGGAGCAGACAGTGCTGCTGACAGCAGAAGGAGAAGATCTGTCTGGACAGTGCTAATCACAGTCTCTGGCAGCCTGGCTGTTGGGAGCCAGGCACAGATGGCTGCACCCCTCCCTCCAAGTCGTGGCAGCTCGCTGCTATTTTGTGAATCTGTCTCGTTTTAGCACATTTTTATGGCTTGTGCTCTCACCAGGCGAGGGCTGCTGGAGTTTTCCTCTGCAGTGACACCAAGCTGGCTGCTCAGATTTCAATCCTGCCATGCTGAGGGCTCAAATCTTGTTTCTTGGTGTTACCAAAAATTTGGTAAAACCGGTGGCCAGCATCTCCTGCTGTTTAAATGGGTTTTACCCGAAGGGGTTAACAAGAGAAACAGATCACTCCAGACTTGAGTAGTCTTTCTGTACCTCCTTTCATCCCAATCAAAAGATTACCGGGAACTTGATTAGGAGGAAATGTAATGCAGATCATTGATGAAAATACCCTCTAACAGCTTTGCCATTGTTCACCGACAACTGATTAACAGAAACTCTTTAGGTAGTCATTAACATACCTGGCTGAGGCCTCTCTAATTAGCAGCCGAGTTAATGCCTCCATCAGGGTGGCAAAGGGGACAAGTCAGCCCTCATTTCCAGCGGCTCTGGTAACAAAAATGGAACCGTGAAGGTCATCCCTCAGTTTTGGGAATGTTGCTCTCACCTCAGCTGGGCACTTTTGAGCTTCCCTGCTGCTGAGACCCGAAGTGAGCGTGAGGATCTCAGCTCCTGCAGAACTCCCCCATCTTTGTTCCCCAGGTTTATTTTAATTCCTGGGAGAACATCTCACATCCTTTATTGCTTCCCAGATGGAAGTAGTGTGCTTTAGCCCAGCAGCTGCTCTTTGAACACGCAGAAATGCAGAATCCCAGGCTGGCTGGGCTTGGGAGGGACCTTAAAGACCATCCAGCTCCAACAAACACAGACAAATCAGTTGTTGATCCCTGTGTGCTGAGTGATGGATGCTGGGGGCACGTGTGTCTCTCCTGAAGGTCCCAGCTGTTTCCAAAGGACTCTCCAGGAGGCACAGCTCATCAGCCACAGCAGGGGTAGCTCTGAAAAAAATGGTGTTTAAGGAAGGGTAAAGAGTGCAGAAGGAAGGGAGGGGAGGAGTTGCTGCTAGTGGAAGAGTGGTAGTACAGAGTTTGTTGGGCTGGAAGGCCCCGTTCCTCCCAGTTCAAACCCAGTTCCTCCAGGAGCTGGGGTGTTTGGGAATGCTGTTTTTGCACGTTCACAAAGGTGCTGTTCTGTGGAGGATGATCTTCCTCATCACCTCCAAACCACTGCTCTGCCTTTGCCAAGGTGGGTCTGTGTGTGTGCATGTAAAATGAAATTAAGTCGAGAGGCACTGCTTGCTGATTAGAATCAGTGTCTCTAAGTAATTGTGATGTTAAGTGCTGCCTGTGCCCTGCAGAGCTGCCCTGAGATGTTTTTTCTTGGTTCAGCACTTAATGGGATCCTTGGGAGCCAGTGTAAGGTTGTGTTTGAGTGGGGCTGACTCACTGTCTGAACCCTGGGGCTGTGGGGTGGCGTTGCTTTTACTCCTCGCTTCACAGACCAGCAGAAAATGTGCTTCAAATATGGGAATGTTCCGTGGCAAATTCCGTCAGCACCCTGCCAGGACCCCAGCAGCAGGAGCAGGAGAGCTCCTTCCTGTGCTCCATATTAATGTTTCACCCAATTATGCCCTTCAGCACTTCTTGTCGGCAATGAATGCTCTGGTAAGATGCTTGGAGAACCTCGAGGATCCTCGCAGTGCTGTAATTATTCCGGAACAAGTCAGGGATCTCTCCTGGAAAAGGAAGGATGTGGGTTATTTCCTAGCTTGGCGTTTTCTTCTTTGAAAGCACTGCTTTTGCAGGCAATTACACTGTGCTAGCAGAACAAATTTCAGTGAGCAGTTGATAAAATTCATAATTAATGAGCTTTGGCTACCACGATGCTGAGATTCTGTTCAAAATAAGCTCACATTCCATGCTTGCTTTTCCCAGATACAAATGAATCTGCCTTTTGGTGGAATAAAATGTCATTTAGACATATGTAGCCTAGGGGAGAAAGTGCATTCTTCAGCTGTTTAGTACCTGCCCCAGTCTGTTTGCAGGGATGTGTGGATCTTTGCCTTCTGGGTGCAAAGAAGGAAGAAGAGAAACTTTCTCTCTAAAATGCTGTCTGTAGGGCGAGATGAATTTGTATGGGATGAATGCCTGAAATGGGTGAGCTGGCTGTGCTCTTTTATATCCCTCTCCCCTGGAGGGAACACCCAAAGACCTTTCTTGTGCCTTGCCCTGGGGACATCTCTTAGCCAGACAGCAGAGCAAGTGATGGGCTTGGAGGATTAGGAAGGAGTCACTGGAGGTGGTGGTTGAGCTTCTTCAACCAGGTGCTGCAAGGCTCCTGGCAGATATTACAGGTATTTTTAGGCTGGTGATGTACCAGTGTTGCCTCCTTCTCCCCAAAGCAACTTTTTTTTCTTTTCTTTTTTTTTTTTTCTGAAAACTGGGCTGGGAAAAAGAGAGTTGTAATGAGATAGAATTTAAGGCCTCTTACAGCCCAACCTGTTCTGTGATTGTTCAGGCTAGCATCAGTGGATTAATTACCTGCAGAACATTATAAATCAGCCCTGGCTACTCAGGTAACCAGGAAAATGCTCAGGAAACAATTAAAGCTGAGAAAAAGTGGTCTGGGGAAGCTTAATTGGTGAAAAATGAAGGAAACCTCAGCAGCCAGCTGAAGCAGATGAAGAATGGAGGTGTGATTAGATGCTCACACCTGACAAGCCAGAGCAGGGGTTGTAGTCATCAAACCAGCCTTAGGTGAGCTCTGCCCTGGCAGAGATGCTGTAGTTTATAATTTTTCATCTAATTGAGTGAATCCTGCCTTGGGATGTGAAACCCAGGAAGAAACATCCTCATTCACCCGCTTTTATTCTGCCTTTAAAATTTCCCTTTTCCACCTGCGTTTTTAAAAATCTTTAAGAGCTTTAAACAATTTCTCAGGTGGAGTGGAGTGTGCAGTGTAGGCAGTGTATGAGCATTTGGTGCCTCCCACAGATTTTGGCATGTGGGCAAAGGGTTTAATATTCCTTTAGCATCCCAGTGCCTTTATAGCCTAATGCAGTTTGCAGGGCATGAAAGAAAATCCAGCTCTGTACCAGAATTCAAAGGGGAAATAATGAATTGTGGTCTGTTTCAAATAATTAAAGCACGCAGATATTTAGTGATCTATCAAGGGGAATGAGGGAGTAATAAGACACTCTGTCCAATTTGTTTTAGAGCTGGAGTTGGAGCACTCTGGTATAAAATTATAACCTCTGTATTAATCACAAGAATGTTCACTGTATCTAGGTCAAATCCACACGTGAACCTCCACAAAACTTTTGCTTCATTCAGCTTTTTCATGATTATCTTTACTTCATGGAGCCTTAGGGGAGGTAAAATACCTTTGATTTTAAAGGGGGGGGAAGGGAGTATTTTTAATCCATTTTCTCTTTAGCTTCTCTTTCCTGCCTCATTTTTTTAAAGCAGCAAGGTTTTTTTTTAAAAAAAGGGGGGAAGAAAGGTTTGTTTTATGTATGTTTTTCACTGAAGGTTGCTCAAATTCAACCAGCTCTATTGTGGCTCTGAAGGAGTCATAAAATTTCATTACAGCTTTCCACAGAAACCAATTTGAGTGTCCAAGGCTTGGCCTTGTGGTTTAAAAGATCTCTCTGTAGAATCAGTGTGTGCCTCTTTCCCATCCCTGCGTGGCTGCCAGGTTCAGTTCACGTCTACTGAAGGATTTCTTTGGGGACTGAAACCAATTAAAACTGTGATGAATTAGGGGCTCTGCCTTTGGGTTAGCTCTAAATCTTGGCTTTGTGTGCATGAGCATCCCACTCTGCAGGTGACTGGGGGGTTGGCTGTGCTCTTTCTCAGTCTGGTTTATACAGAGAATGATGAAGAGGGAGCTCTGTGGCATCCAATAACCTATTTTTAGCTAAAAGTCTGAAGGGTGGTAGTTTTTGTTTTAGGATTTTGCTGTGCCATCTTTTTTCCCTCTCTGTGGTAAATATTGTTAAGGAATTAAAGTGGCTGTAAAAATAAGGAACAACTCACTTTTAGCTCCTCTTTTCTCCTTTTATGTTGAAGCTCTTAATATCAAATTGTTCTGGAAATGTAGCATCTCCTCAGGCTGGAGGCACTAGGAATAGTTCCTGCCTTGGATTTGGCAGCGTTCCACCGGTGTGCCTTGCAGTGTGATGCCCGCATTGTTACCCAAAAAAATTACCAGAAATAACCAGGGAGGGTCACATGCTCCTAGGCATGCTCGAGGCTGGGTTTTTCTGAGCCTTACACAAAGCCTAGAGCTGCATCTCACATTTCTGCCTCGTGCCAATCAGAAATACTCAGAGCTGTCGGGCTGAGCTGGCATCATTTGGGAGCATGGATCCTATTTCCAAATTAATCCTCGGAATGGTTTGGAAGGGACCTTAAAACCTGTTTCTTTCCATGGGAAAGGACACCTTCCAGTGTCCCAGGTTTCTCCTGGCCTTGGACACTCCCAGGGATCCAGGGGCAGCCACAGTTTCTCTGGGCATCCTGATGGGTGGGAGGAATTCATCCCTGAAGGATTAATTTCTTCCCAATATCCCATCCATCCCTGCCCTCTGGCAGTGGGAAGCCATTCCCTGTGTCCTGTCCCTCCATCCCTTGTCCCCAGTCCCTCTCCAGCTCTCCTGGAGCCCCTCTAGGCTCTGGAAGGGGCTCTGAGCTCTCCTTGGAGCCTTCTCCTCTCCAGGTGAACATTCCCAGCTCTCCCAGCCTGGCTCCAGACAGAGGGGCTCTGGTCATGTTAAAACACTGCCCTAAAATCTCTCTGTTCTTTCAGAGAGTGCAGTTTGACTCAGAATAGAAGTCCATCCTGACCTGTGATAACCTTGATCCCTGCACCAGATTTCTGCTGAGCACTGCCATGGGACCTCATTCTTTCCCCCTCCAAGCACCTTCCTGTCCTGTCCCTGAGAGATCCACCCTTGTAAAGGTGGTATTTGCACCACTTAATTAGTGGCTTGTCCGAAGTTTCCTCTGTCTTCACTCAGAGTCAGGATTAAATAAACAAAGGAGATGAATTTTCTCATGTTTGGGCTTGGATATTTATTAGATCTTATCTAAAGTACAGAGAGTTCATTAACACTTCCAGCTACCATCTAAAAGTGAGCAAAATGGAGATGAACCTAGCTAGCTACAAGGTCTCTTAAAGCTAAACAGTCCAATAGAGAATTAACACCTCTATTATTTATGCTTTTGACCCAATAACTAAATTCCCATGACCCTCAGTTCAGCACTAACTGTCCAACCAGAAACTACTGCCTGAGATCCATGAAGAAGAAGGAAGAAGAACACAGAAAGGAAACAACACCCAAAATCCTCCATCTTGTCCCATACCTATCACTATATTAAAAAATCCTCAAATTTAAAATCCACCACCATGTGAAACACATACCTCTAATTCACTACACACTCATGATTTTTACTTCATCACTCATATTTAGAAGCCGTCTCCGAGGCCCCAGGTCAAAAGCAGTGTTCTCCAGGGAGGTCTGTGCCAGAAAACTCAAAAATCCCAGGTTTCTGGAATCCAACACCTCCTCTCCTCTGGAGCAGCAACGTGAGAGCAGTGACACCACGGCAGGATGGTTGTGGCTGCTCCATTTAATCTGCTGAAGTCTTGACTAAACTTGAGAGGACTCTGGTGAAATTGCTGCTTGTTCCCACCCCCCCAACATAAGTACAAGGCTGCTGCCCTGCCTTGCTGGGTCACACAGGTGCTGCTGGATGCTCATCCCTTGGCTGTCCCACATGTCCCTGCCGGGCTCCTTCACCTGCTCCCAGTGAGGAATGAATTCCTTGCTTTTCTCACCTGCCAGCTGCAGGTAGGGCTGCTCACCTTTCCCCCTGGGCAGCACAACAGTCTTGGATCAGAACAGAGTCTTCTGACAGCCTGTAGTCCAAATAAATAACTTTGCCTTGCTGCCTTTCCATTCTGATTGTGCTTTCCCTAGAGATTTGCACTCTCACCATCACCAAGAAAACACATTTATTTTTGAATGTGTAGCTAAGCTGGCAGCAATGTAACACCCTTTCAGCTCTCGCTTGGTGTAACTGCAAGAATAAATAGCTCCTTTCTCTTTCTAGTCTTGGGAATGTTTGAGCTTCCCGTGACTTTCCAGTAACATTTGATTTAGAGGGAGTTGGAGCCACGTGTTGTTTGCATCTGACCCCAGGAGGTTTTTATTGCTCTGGAGTGATAACCACCAAGGGGAAATTGAAACCCCCAGAGTACAAATCCTTGTCAGGGTCACAAGGAAAGGCAGAGCTTTGCTTCCACCGGGAAACCAAGGGCTTGGGAGATGGGAATGGCCATAGGTGGCTTCATGAAGCCCAAGGTGTGTGAAGTGCAGCAGCCTCTGAAATGGCTTGGTCAGGCTGCAGGAGCAGGAACAGAGGTTCTCACAGTGGCTTTTCACTGATCAGAGGAAATACTGGAGCTTGGGTGTCCCATCTGGGACTTGCCTGAGCCAGGGACTGAGCCCTGGTAGGTACAGCTTTACATGGCTGTGGTTAATGGGGTGAAAACTGTGCAGAAGGGAGGCACAAAGAGGTGTTTCCACCTTACAGGAGGATGGTTCCAAGGTTAATATTAAAGATTTGGGGGTCCAGCAGGTCACCCCGTTCAGAACTTTCAGTCTCAACCCTCTCCCTGGAGTTACCTAATTCCCTAGTTAATTCCCTGAAGGACAATTAGTGGTGTAAGGCTAGACAGTCAGCAATCCCCTCTGCCAGAGCCATTCCATGTGGACCACCTCTGCTTGCTGAAACAGGAGACATCTTGCCCTTTTGACTGCATTTCCTAGCAGGTTTCTGGGATTTTTTTTCCCCTCCCCATTTCTCTGGCCTCCCACGTGGAAAACAATCCTTTCAACATGCAGATGGCAGCTCCCTTCATGGAGGGGCAGGCGTGTGCAGAAGGCTGAATTTTTACTTTATTCCTAGAGCATGTGTGCGTGTTGCTTGTAGGGTGTTACTCTCAGTATTATGTTAAAAATAGCTGGTGCTAAGCTTCTAATTCTTAACTTTTCTTTTTTTTTTTTGCTCAAGCTCTTGATTTCAGAGGCATTTGTGATTTATGGTGTAAAACTTTCCTGTGGTTGAGAGAGCTGGTCTAATTTTCCATGAAATATCTACAGCTTGCTTATAAAACTGGGATCTGATGGTTAAAAACATGAAAATGATTGGAGTCTTTAAGTAAATCTGCTACAGTAGGCCCTGGATTGCCATGTCCTGGTGCCTAAACCCACAGGATTCATACAATATCTTGAGCTGGAAGAGATCCACGAAGGATGATTAGACCAGCTTTAGTTAGTGTGGAGAGGGCAGTGGTGCTGCTGCTGCATTAGTCGGGGGGGGAAATGTGTATTTTTTTATATCTTTTAGCCTTTCTCCCATTATTTGTGTGGCCTTTTGCACAGAATGCTGCAGCCTGCAGGGAGAAAGGAGGAAAAGAAAAGTGAGGGGTTTGTTCAAAGCCTTCCTCCTGAGTTTGGTCCCACTTTGTCTGATGATTATTAGGAGCTTCCCACCTCTGCTTTCCCTTCTGCTGGAACTATGGAAAACAGAAAGAATCCTAAAAAGCAAATGGCTTGGAGTGAGCTCATCATGTGGGGGTGCTGGTTCTACACTGGCCTAAAAGGGTTTGTGTTGGAAGGGGCTTTAAAGCCCATCACATGCAATCCTCAGCCATGGGCAGGGACACCTTCCACTATCCCAGGTTGCTCCAAGCCCTGTCCAACCTGGCCTTGGACACTTCTGGAGATGCACCAGACCACAGTCTGCACACCCCTGAGCATCCCTGAGGATGAGTGTGAGTGGAAACCCAGTGCTTGGCACCTGCAGCAAGACCCCATGGTCCCAGTGTCATGTTTGTCCTTGTCCCTGGGCATGGGTGGGGACACAGGACCCTTTGGAGCTGTGGCTGCCATGTCAATGCATGCCTAAATTCCAGCATCATCTTTCCTGTGAAGTTATTAATGAAAATCATCACCCTCATTTAGAAGCTGCCGTCACTTAGTAGATTAACCTTTATCAAGCAACTTTGCTATGCCAGCTGCACAGCAAAGTAATTACTTTTAATAGAATCTGCCCTTGATTTGAAGCCACAGGGGAAGCAATTAAATTTAACAAAGGCAAAAGCCATGACTTATAAATGAAGATGGATGGCTTTTGCTATCTGTTTCATAAATTCTATTGTGTACAAGTATAAGAAAATACTCAGCTCCTCTCATGTTCTGGGGGTTTTGAAATGTGGCATTAGTGTCTTGATCTAGGGGTGGATTGGATGTCATCAGTACCAGCTCTGGGACTTGGTTTAGCATCCTTTACACTCGAGCCGCAAATGACTTGCAGGGAGCTTTGGACCTCAAAACCTTGACACTCGTGTTCAGCACCAAGAGTTTGCTTAATGGTTTCATAGACCATCTGATCTCTTACCTCTGCCTCTCTGCTCAGGGAGTGTTTTGCTTGAAACCAAGATGTGCCTCAAGCTGCTTTTTGTGTTTGTAAACTTGTTCAGGTCAGGTTGTGCCAGTGACAAAGGGGTCAATGTCCCATGTATCTTTATGATGGCCTGGATACAGAATCCCACAATGGCTTGGGTTGGAAGGGACCTTAAAGAACATTTCATTCCATGGGCAGGGACACCTTCCACTATCCCACGGTCCTCCAAGCCCCAGTGTCCAACCTGGCCTTGGACACTTCCAGGGAGGAGCCACAGCTTCTCTGGGCACCCTGTGCCAGGGCCTGCCCACCCTCACAGGGAACAATTCCTTCCCAATATCCCATCCATCCCTGCCCTCTGGCAGTGGGAAGCCATTCCCTGTGTCCTGTCCCTCCACCCCTTGTCCCCAGTCCCTCTCCTGGAGCCTCTTTAGGCTCTGGAAGGGGCTCTGAGCTCTCCCTGGAGCCTTCTCTTCTCCAGGTGAGCACCCCTAGCCCTCCCAGCCTGGCTCCAGAGCAGAGGGGCTCTGATCTCATTGAAACACTGCCCTAAAATATCTTGCTGTGGGGCAGAGCAGCATCGTGTGGCTCCTCCTAGACCTTGATGTCAAAAAAATACAAATGTACTTTCCTTCTTTGGTTTAAACCTGCTATTCTTGACTCGGCTAGAGGTGCAGAGAGGACAGACCCTCATTTTCCATCTCTCTGGGCAGTGCTGCAGCTGCTGTGCTCTGTCCTGCCGGCTCCATCCCTCTGAGAGGGATGCTGAGCTCCCAGGGATGCTCTGGCTGGGTGAGCAGTGGGATGTGCTTGGCAAATGCAGAGTGAAAAGCAGTGAACTGCAGGCAGGGGTTTCTCACAGCTCTGGGGAGAAATCTCGTGTCCTGGGTTGTGTGTCAGAGCAGTTTCTCTTCCCTTTGCAGTTTATTGTAGTGGGGCTGTTTGGGCTCAGAGCCCTGCCTTGGCTCTCTTCCTCTGCTCCAGCTGATATCTGCTAACCCATATCTGCTTTGTTATCAAATATCTCTGCCTGAGACTGAAGCTTCTATTTCTTTTGTGAAGTGGAAGAAGCCAGTGATCTCTGACTGGCACACGGTAGCATCAAGTGTCCCAGCAGTCTTTCTGCTGGTATTTTTTTCTGTTTGTTCAGGCTGCTCGAGGTCTATCCCGCTATGTTTTCATCCTCTGGGGTGATCCCTGCATTCTAAACACTGCCCTTAAAGAGCTGCTGTGCAAAAGTGCACGTGCAGTGACAACAGATTTCCCTCTTGTGAACTGTCAGCACAAAATTCAGGATATTGGTCCCAAAGGAGGTAAATCCTTCATCCTTCATTCAAATTTGACTTCCCAGGATTATTTGGAGGAAAGGAGGTCTAGGGAGGAAGGGGTGGGCTGGGAGAGTCCCTTACTGCCATTGGGTGTCCAGAAAGGTGTGTGGAAGTCTCTGGTGTATTAACTTTAAACATGTTGATTCAGTCTGGGGAAGAAAGGGATCTGGGAAGAGCTCAGAGCCCCTTCCATGGCCTAAAGGGGCTCCAGGAGAGCTGGAGAGGGACTGGGGACAAGGGATGGAGGGACAGGACAAGGGGAATGGCCTCCCACTGCCAGAGGGCAGGGATGGATGGGATATTGGGAAGGAATTGTTCCCTGTGAGGGTGGGCAGACCCTGGCACAGGGTGCCCAGAGAAACTGTGGCTGTCCCTGGATCCCTTGTCTCCAAGGCCAGGCTGGACACTGGGGTTGGAGCAGCCTGGGACAGTGGAAGGTGGTGGAATGGGATGGGCTTTGTGGTCCCTCCTACCCAAACCAGGCCAGGTGTGAGTCCAGGTGGCTGAAGGCTGAACTCACACAGGATGGGGTGGGGACCCAACCAAGCTCCTTCACCATGCCTGCACTCTGGAAAGACCTTGGCTGCCCCTGGGAACTGATATTTCAGTCAGTGCAGCTAATGCAGGGAAAAGTGTGCCAGCTCCTGGGAACGGAGCAGCTCGTTAGGAGGAAAAAGGTTTCACGATTTGCTTGGAAGCTTTGATTACTCTCCTGGGAGCTTTGCTCCATCTCTGCTGGACCAGGGGCTTCACTGCCTGTGTGTTCCTCCCTTCACAGTGACCCCACCTGGGAGAGGCTGTTCCTTGGCTCTGGGTGCAGGACACAGCATTAACATTTCTCTGGTGACGAGATCCAGTTGGTTATGACCCTCCTGGAAGGAGGGAGCAGGGCTGAGCTTTTGTCTGGCTGCTTTTGTCTCTGCCACAAAGCCGCCTGGGTTTCCTCTGCTGGTGGTCCAGCGCCTTTCCTTTTCATCCTGCGGCTTTATTCCCCTTTTGGGAGCCGGATTGCAATGGAGGGGATGTTCTTTGACTGGTGGAGTCAGTTGTTTCAAACACACCCCCCCCCCCCCCCCAAAAAAAAAAAAGAGAAGCATTTGAGGCAGCTTCCACTTTCTTTTGTTGGGAAGAGTCTGTACGTGTTTCCCAAAGCAGCTCCAGTCTGGCAGCGAGCAGCTGCCTGTGCACGTGAGACGCCCATTAAGATTCAGTGCTGCTTCAAACCTCCCATTTATGCTCAAAACAGCCTTCTAAAAAGCAGGAGGAGGAAAAAAAAAAAGAAACCAAACACCAACTGCATTAAAAAGCAGCTTCCAAATTAGAATTGTTTGTTTCTCTCAGGAGAAGCAGGAGCTGTTTTCCTGCACCTCTACAGAGCATCCTAATCCTGCTGCAAGTCTCTGCTGCTGCCAGGTGGCTTGGTCTGCTGGGAAATTGGTTGGATGACTGGTAGGGAAGAGGTTGGAGTCGCCTTATAGGCAGGAAAGGCTTAAATGTGATGTGGCTGCAGGAAAAGAATAATAAAGAGCTACAGTAATAAAGATCTTCAGCTGGGGCAGTGCACTGACGTAAGAATATTGTATCTCATGTATGCAGTAGGAACAAATCTGGATTAATTTAAGAGAATAAACACGATCACAGCGTTACTTTTGGAATCAGAGGAGCTTTGTGTTTGATTTGGTGTAATTGGCTTACAAATTTGGCTGTTCTCTGAAGGGTGTTCGTGCCCACGCTGTCTGTGGAAGCGTGTGCTCACAGCAAGCCCTTCCCTCTGTCCCTTGGGCTTTTTTTTCCCTGGGAACAGGGCAGTTCTATTGGCAGTATTATTCCATGGGAATGGAGAGAGCTGCCCTCCAGGCCTGCCCTCAGCTGGGATGCTCAGGAAGTGAGTGGTGCAGCTCACACCTTCCCCTGCAGCAGGTATCCAGAGTGCAGGAGCTGTTCCCAGCACCCTGCAGGAGAGGTTGGAAGAGCCAGGGAAAAGGCTCCAACACCATCAGGGAGAGAGGGAAAAGGAGTCCTGGCTTTGTGTTCCCTCCTGCCAGGAGAACAAAGAGGGAACAAACACCACTTCACGCTGGCATTTGCCCCCTGATCTAAAGCACTTCTGTGTTTTATATCCAGCTCCAGGGATTTATCACCAAGACTTCAGGATTTCTAAGGGGATTATGTGCCCAAACTGCAATGCTCCCTGGAGTACATAAAACTGAAGTGGAGTTTTGAGAAGGATGTAAACCTTCTTGTCCGGGGCTCTGCCAGCTTCAGCTGCTCCTGCTTTGGCAGACCCATGGGTGCTCCCCCAGAGATCCTGGGAGGGAAAGCTGGTTTTGGCCGAGGTGTACATCACCTGTAAAGCCCCTAAAAAAGTCAGGTTCCTGTGGTTACCGCGCTGCAAACAGAGAGAAAAGACAGCAACACACACGGACCTCTTTTGGGGGAAAAAGGCCAACTTTATTGTACGGACACCCCGTATTTAAAGTGTGTTACGTGCAGCTAGGACAGGACAGGAGTTCATTGGACAACTGGGAAAAACATCCTTGGGATAGTACCTCAGGATGTATCCCATGGGAAAGACACCAGGTGTTAATCTTTATTATGAATTCCACTCTGTTTTTCACCATATTATCACCCTGGGAGACTTCCTCCCTAACTGAAGCTGCAGTCAGCTTGTCAGCCTGGGAATGGAGCTGAGAGTCAGGAGAAATCCAGGCCTGGAAAGAATTTCCAAGCTGTAATTCCCTAGCTCTCTGAATGTGTGTGTCCACAGGTTCCCTCCTGGGAATGGATTTGGCAGGTAACTCCCAGAACAGGGAGGAGGAATTGCTGATGGTGTTGCAGCACCAAATGCAGCAGAGTGCTGGAGATGCAGCTCTCCACTGAAAATCCCCCCAGGGAGTGCAGGTGGACAGGTTTGCCTTTAAAAATCACCTCGATGCAGTCTGTCTGCACTGCTGTGGCTTTGTCTTGATGTCACTCTTGATTCTAAGTCACTTAGACTTTTCTAAAGTTGGGGTTTTTTTTCCCCCCTGGAAAAGCTTTAAATGGGTCTATATTTAGAGTAGGCTGCACACTGCTTAAAGACTATGACAGCAAATAATGATCTTAATAGGGCCCCCGATACATATCAGGAGTCTTCTACTTCTCATGCTCTGTAGTTTGAAACTTGAAGGTGTTTGGGTTTTGGGGATTATTTTAATTTCCCCTCTGCCAAGTGATGTGACCACCTTTTGGTGCAGTGCAATTGAATTTGAGAGAAACTGTGTCTTCTTCAAGATGGGTTTGCTGTAAAAATTGTGGTGAAATTGAATTGTGGTGAACACTGGAAGTTGTGCAGTGCTGGGGGAGTTTAACCCTTCATTCTCCCCAAATCTTTACCAGAGAGGAACCAGTGGTGGAGAAGCCGTGGATCCAAGCACTGCTTAGTTTGGTGACCTGGCTGAGGTGGAAAGTTGTGTAAAATGTTATGGAGGAGCAAAATTCCTCCCCCTGGGATGCAGCTGGTCTCCTGGGAGTCTGCCCTAAGGAATCAACAGGAATTATAGCTGGTTTGCATTTCATACCAAATGTAAGGGCTGTGCTCTGAGCCCGGGGATGAGGATTCCTGCCAGAAGTGAAGCTTTTGATGTCTCCTGACAGCTCTCGTGGGTCTCCCTGCATGCACTAAGCGTGATGATGCTCTCCTGCCTCCCACATCTGCTCTGGCTGGCTGTGTGGAAAGCTTCCTTCTTCCCCAAAAGCACAGTCAGTGTTTTTGGTCCTTAACAGCTCCCAGATGAGCTGGCTCTCCACTGAAGCTTCTCCTGTGGCAGCAGAATTTCTTTTTTCTGTATTTTTTTTTTTTCTGTGCCAGTGTTCTGACACTTGCTATGGCCCATCATTCCAGCCCCTTATTTCCATGGGTTATACAGCTTTAGCTCAGCTCTGGAGCAGCACAGGCTGAATTTTTAAGAGCTTTTCTCAGTGGCCCATTAGCTGTTTGCTCTTTGGAAATAGTTGTTGAGTTAAGCTGACAACAGGCACTTCTTGCAAACGAGGGGAAGACAAAATTGATGCTTTAAGAAGCGTTGTTGGAATGTTTATTTGCTTGAGCACATTATTGCAGCTGCTGTTGCTTTCCCAGCACTCGTGGAAGGCTGCAAGAATCCCTCTGTTCTCTGCTGAGTGCTTCCCTTTGCATCTGGAAGAGGGAGATGCCATGGTGGGCAGAATTAATAGCATCAATTGTTGAATGCTGCAGTTCTAACGCGGCACAGATTATGGCATTTAAGTAGGTAGGATAAATATTAATTAAAATACGTGGTCTGAAAGACTTGGAAAATCAATTGCGTTCCTCTAAGGAGCTTTCTTGTTGAGACTTTATTTTTTAATTCTTTCTAAGCCTCGCTGTCTTGCTGTGCTTGCTGAACTTCTGGGGGTTCTACGCTGCTGTATCTCTAAGCAAGTGCCCCCAAAACCCCCACAGTGGTGGGGACGGGGAGCTGTGAATTCCAGGGAGAAACTTTAACGTGCCTTAAATACAGTGTGGAATAATGATGTTTAAAGGTGCCTCGATGGGAATATACATCTTTGGGAGGGGGGGAAGTGCAGGTTTCTCAGGGAATGAATTTTACTTCCTGCCTGGAGGCTGTAATAAGAGCTTGCCTTGTCCCTGTGGCTCTCCTGCGTTCCTGGCAGGAGGGATCAGCGTTGCTGTGTGTTTACCTGTCGGGGTCTGAGCAGCTGATGATAAACTGCCAGGCTGAGGGATCTGTCTGCAGGGATTGTAAAATATTCCCAGGACAAGCAGGGCAGCAGGGACAGTAGCTCAGGTTTCATTCTCTCTGCTGTCTTTCTGGTAAAAGCTCCACAAAAAGCTGCTGCTGTCTTGGAATTGCTGCTCTTTGTTGTCTCAAGGGAGCTGCGACAGCCGAGGATGGAGTTGGCCTGGATCAGGGATGGGAAGAGCCAGTGCTGCCCCAAAAAAACCCCCAAGGAAATGTTCATGCCTCAAAACTTCCCTCTTGGAACACCCCTGGGCTTTCCCGAGGCTCTGTCCTTCCCCCTGGGACCTTTCCAACCTCTCTCTTCCTTAAGGACCCGCTCAAATGTGGGTGGGCTTGTGCTTCCCGAGGGTTTAAAGGAATTCCTCTGGCTGATGTGGCTCCTGTGCTGGTACTGAGTGCAGTGGGGATGTCGTGCAATTAGCTGGAAGCTGATTGCATCTCGAGGTGTGTGTCACTGCGATGAGATAATTACAGCGGGGCCCTCAAACCCATCAGCTGAATCCTTCCTGACAGGAGCCCCATCCGAGGCGTGCTGGATGTGCTGCCGGCTCCAGGACAGCTGGAACCTCCTCAGGAGATAAGATTAGATGCTGGTTCCAAGCACTGGTCAAAGGAAACCCTGCTCTGGTCTTTCCTCAGAGCTGGACTTTTGTCTAAATGAAAACTGAGCTTGGGTGAGCACGGGTATGTTCCTCCTGCTGGAGGTGTTTGGTCTTTCTCTTCGCAGAGCACTCTTGAAAACAATTCTTTAGGGAATCATAGAATCCTAAAATGATCTGGGTTGGAAGGAACATCAGATTTCATCTCGTTTCATTCCACCCCATCCATGGGCAGGGACACCTCCCACTGTCCCAGTCTGCTCCAAGCCCCAGTGTCCAGCCTGGCCTTGGACACTCACAGGGATCCAGGGGCAGCCACAGCTTCTCTGGGCACCCTGTGCCAGGGCCTGCCCATCCTCCCAGGTAACAATTCCTTCCCAATATCCAGCCTAAATCTACCCTCCTTCATCTTAAAGCCATTATGAAGGAGCAGGCTTTTCCTGGGGAGCCTGCTGCAGATACAGCTCCATCCTGATTATTCTATGGTTCTCTGCTCCTTCTAGCTGAAGCCACTCTGTACCCTGAGTGGTTTTGTTTTTCTGTTCCCTCTCATCACCTCCCTACTGTGGTTTGCCTTCTGTTTTGGGGGATTTTTTGCCCATTTTGTTAGATTTTAATTGCAGATGATGAGCAGCATGGATTTCTGGTTGTGTCCTGGCTGCTCGTGAGGCGCTGACTCTTGATCTGGCATTGCTGACATCTTTTAACCAGAGCCTTGACAAGCTCAGGGCACTGAATCAGCTGCCTCAAGCTTTGGGGTTTCTGTGCCACAAGTCAGCTCCCAGTGACTCTGTGCTTCCACTTGAAATCCTGTGCCATCCTCTGACTGCCCTGCAGCCTCCTGCCCAGGGCTGATCAGAGAATCCCAGGATGTTTTGGGTGGGAAGGGACCCTAAACTCACCCAATTCCCATCCCTGGCCTGGCCTGGGACACCTTCCACTATCCCAGTGGAATTTTCCCAATTTTCTCAGGCCTTTCCAGCCTGGCCTTGGACACTTCCAGGGATCCAGGGGCAGCCACAGCTTCTCTGGGCTCTTTCTCAATGTTACTGAAATAGAATTAAAAAAAAAAAAAGAGAGGAAGAGATAAGAGCACTTTAAACAATCTTATAGCTGAAAGAAATGATCACGTTCACGGACAACTTGCATAAAGCAAATTGAGTAGTCAAGTGCATGTGCAGTAACTTTTTTCTGCAAGTGATTAGAGTAATAAAGCTCCTCCTGTCATCAGCTCTTCATGTGAAGAGACAGCAGGTAGTGCTTCTGGAGGTGAACAATGCAGCACTGAGCCCTGAAGCTGCATTAACAGTATCATGAGGGATGAATGATTTTAAAGAAGAGAATTTTCTGCCTCCTTTTTCTTTAAAGCTATTCTCAGGTCAGGAGGATGGTTAGGTTGCAGCTCTGAAGGTAGGACATTACCCTGGATAGCAGGAGGTGCAGAGCTGCTGACACCAAGCAAAGTCTGCAGTGAGGGATCCTCAGGAGTGTTGAGGCTGAGAGAGACTTTGAGTGGACTCCAAAATCTGCTGGTTTTGGAGGACAAATACATTTTCCTCTGCTTGTGGTAAACCCTATTCCAGGATGACGCAGACAATTTGGAAATGCCTGCTGGAAGTGCTTGGTTGTGAGACAGGATAACCTTCCCTACTGCACTGTACAAGCTTGGTGTCTTCATTAGGATTAATATTACTTTCAAAATTCTTTTATTTTTTGACATCCAGGGCTTTTGCTTTCTTTTCAAGATGTTGATTCTTCGATCTCCTTTTGTCATCTTCCCTTAAGCTGCTGCTACTTGTGTTCACTTCTGCACCTTTAAATCAGCAGGCAAGTGTCTTTTCATAGAACTGGAGCCTCTCTCCAGATCAGCATTATTTAGAGATTAGATACTATCTGCTGATCAGTTGACTGATAGTGTGTAGAGTGGGCTCTTTTTTTAGCTAAAGCCAGCACTTTTCTAAAAATATTCCTACTTGAGCATTAAGCATCAAAGGATTTCTGATCACTGGGATTATTTAAGCATGGCACAGTGTTATCTTGCTGGGATTTCTCCTAAACTTCAGAGGCAGCTTCACAGTGGTGTTTGTAGTTAAAAAGTTGAGGCTGCACGTGATGGGCTCAAAGGCTGAACCCCTGTGACCGTGATGGGTTTCCCTGATCTGTCGCCCTGGATTTAGTGAAAGGCTGGGAAGCGTCACATTCCTGTGGTGGATGCACAAGTCCTTCCTTCAGTGATTTTGTTTTTTGGTGGATTTTTGCCCCAGGATATTTTCGGAACAGTTAGGAGTCAGGATTAAAAAAAAAAAAAAAAAGAAAGAAAGAGGACTGTCCTCTCATTCTCCTGAGGTTATGCATGAAATGACTGAAAGTTTTCTTAGATAGAAAATGCTTTTAGCTGACAACTTGTATCTTGCTCTTTCCTGTTGTTAGAATGGCTGGGGCAGTCTCATTTTGGGGGAATGACCTGCTTTCCTAGTTCCTGGATGTGACTTTATTTGGCCCTCTTTGGATATGACTCTGTTGAGCATCCTGATCTCTGTGGAATTTTCTCTATTTAGCCTTCTCCAAGAGTTTCCATTATCTACAAGTTTAATCATAGATTAGTTTCAGTTATCATAAAACAGGTTAATCCCAAAATTAAGCTTGGGATAAATAACCCCCAGGTTTCCCTTGGAAGTGTCCAAGGCCAGGCTGGACAGGATTTGGAGCAGCCTGGGATAGTGGAAGGAGTCGTGGAATGAGATGAGCTTTAAGGTCCCTTCCAACCCAGACCACTCCATGATTCTCTGATTCCATGGACATATCCCCTTCAAATGCTGATTCCATATTGAGAATGCAACTTTGAGATCTATTAATTAAGCAATTTGAGTTTGTTTTATAGCTTATATTAATGTTACTATAACATGTCACCTGAAATGATGGTACCTGAGTCTGTTGCTTCCCAGACCTCTGGTGCTCAGAACAACTACGAGATCCCTCAATCCAATTTATAAATAAAAACCATGTTACCTTAATAAAACCTCACCTGATTTAACATCAATCAGTATTGCCATCCTTTTAAATATTTCTGAATTTGCTTTCATCCTGACCTCTGCAGTGGGCCCAGGATTGATTCTGATGGTCTGTAAAACACTGAGCTGAAGATTGGATGAAAAAGGAGTGGGAGATTTCTATGATTACTGGAGAGCTGCAAGGGGTTTAGGGGAATGTGGAGCTGGAGCAGACTTGCCTGGTGACCTTTTCATGGCAGCAGAAGGCATGAATGCATTTAAAAGCTGATGTGGCACTTGGGGACACAATTTAGTGGTGGCATTGGAAGTGCTGGGGCAATGATTGGACTCGGATTTTAGGGGCCTTTTCCAGCCGAAATGATTCTATAATTCCAAGAGGAGATGGTTTGCTGACTTCTAAGCTACAGCAAAGACTGAGATAAGATATTGTTGGGACACCCTTCCAGCTATTTTTTTTTCATTATAAAATAGTTGGGGGGCAATAAATTCAAATAAATTGGAGCTGCTGTGGCCAGAAAAGTCACCTTTGTGGTGGAGACCTTTGGGAGTTTCTGACAAAGCTAGCAGTGAAATGTTGGGAAATAGGATTTTGATTGACAATATTGGGGTGGAATTTGTTAAAATGGCTGCTGGAGGTGCAAGATCTGGGAGGGTTTATGTGATGTGCCTGCTGCTGAAATAGTTTGATTCCCAAGACGATCCTGCATGCTATTTGAAATTAATGGCCCCAAAATGAGTGGAAAATCTATGACTCTTTCTTTGGAGGTGCAAAAAGAGCACGGAGGATATTCCCAGGGAGGTAAGGTAGAAGGCAGTGCCTGTGCCTGCCTAAACCCAGGAGAAATAATTAATCTTGGGATTATTCCTGGCATACCAGAAATAGCATTGCTCTTGCAAAGGCTCCTTAAGCTCTTGTGAAGTTGTCTGGATGTTGAATTATTGGAGTCCGCCTCCCCTTCCCAATGAATATAAACCTGGAATGATAGAGCTGATTTGCATCAAATCCATCCTTACTTTTCCTTGTCCCCTTGGTGAAGATTACATGTCTCACATCACCCACCCTGGGCTTTCATCCCTTTCACAAGAGCCTTCCTTGAATCATGGTATTTGTGGTTGTCTAGCACTCAATTTTTTTTTTTAATTTTTTTTTTTTTTGGTGGGGGGGAAATATCCTCACTTTGACTTTTGTTAACTTCTCATAACTTTGTTCCCCTGGCTATGCTGGGTCTGAAATTTTCCCCTTTGAAGGCATAAGCCGGTATTTCATTAGTTTGGCATTTGCTTTGTCTGTGCATTAAAAGATTAGTGGGATTGCTTGCTCTGAAGCAAGGGCTGCCTTCCAGTTCAGCTGTCGCTCCTGATTTCCCTGCCTAGACAAAAGTCCGTGCACAGGGAGGGGGAAGCAGCTTTAGAGCCATTTTTGGTAAATTCTGACCCAAAAAAAAAAAAAAAAAAATAGATAAGACTTTGCTGGGGAAGCTTTGGAAATGTCAGGGTGGATGTCTGGCACTGCTCCCCTGGTAAGGGTTTAGAGGGGAAGGAGCTTACAGACAATCCCAAAGCTCAGGAGCAGAACTCACTGGAGATATTCTCCTTCCAGCCACCCATGGCTGCAGGATCAAGGGCTTCCCCCCCTTCCCACACAGGTTATGAGCACTGACTCTTCCTTATGCACTCCAATCATGCAAATGCCTCCCAGAAGGTTTCAGTGATACCAACTAGGTCAAATTTATGCTCTGTAAATGAGCAATTCCCATTTCTCTTGTTTATTACCTAGGTTTCTCGCATCAGGGTAGAGGCAATTACAGAATTTTGTCTCATCCCTCGGTGACTTGATTAATGTTGTTCTTGACATCTTGGTTTCTTTGTGCTAAATGAAGAGTCATTTGTTGTCTCTTCCCTTCCTCCTCCTTCCCCTCCCTTCTTTCTCCTTTCATTTCTGCTCCTCCTGTTTAAAATCTTCCCTTTTCCCTCTCACAGGCTCCCAGAGGAGCCCACGAACCCAGCCTGTCCCCCACAGCCCCTTTCTGCAGCAGGTTGCCTGAAACTTCTTTATTTTTTGTTTTCCTTTTCTTGCCCAGATCACTTTCCAGGATGTTCCATGTGGGATGTGGTACCCTGTGGTGATCATCACAGAGCCATGGAATGGTTTGTGATGCCAGGGACATTCAAGGATAGTATATTCAACCCCATCCATAAGCAGGGACACTTTCCTCTAGATCCAGGGACACCTTCCACTTGACCAATATCAGAATTCTTTCTATTGCTTGCTCTTTACAACTTTCTCTGATTTTTTTTTTTTAATTTTGCTCTTTGTAACTTAGTGGTGTAGATTTTTTTTTTTAATTTTAATACCTGATCTGGCTCCTGACCCAGGTGAACTGCTGCTTTTAAAAACTCCCCCTGGGGATATCCTCTCTCTCTCTCTCTCTAAATGCTCACAGGTAGTCAGAGCAGCCTTGATCTTAATGCACCACCGAATTATGACCAGAAACTAGGGCAGGCATGGAAATAGGAGCTCTGGCTCCAGCCAGGGAATGCAGAGCCCAGCTGGAGGCTGCCTTGCTTGGGATGCTGGGCAGGTCTGAGTGCAGAGATGAGAATCCTGCTGAGTGATGCCTGAAGGACGTGGATTTGGGTCCCCCCACTGTGTGAGCACGGATCAGTGACAGGCAGGGGGGTGCAGATGCCTTGGTCTGGTGGTTTCAATTTCAGGATGACAGCCTGAAGTATTCCCTGCTCAGGGAAGGACAGATTTGTGAGAGAAGGGAGGTGGAAGCATTCCAATCCAAGGTGAAAGAGCCTAACACAGCTTTTTTTAATGCATGGATTTGTCTGGGTACTGGCTGGAGGAGATGAAAAACACTAAAAAATAAGGAGATCCTGGGTCCAGAGCCCTCAGGAAGGGGAGAATCTCTCAGGCTCCATAGGGGATAAATCAGTTTTGTTGTTTTCCCTGTGCCAGGAATGCTTGTCGGAAGACAGAGACCATTTTTTGCTGATCCCTGACCTTTCCTTCTGCTTGCTTTTCTCTCTGGGCCTGGGAGATTCACCTGGAGCTGGGAGATTTCTAGAGTCCAATGTCTTTGGCAGAAAGCCAGCTGTGGTGGTCTTGGGATGGTTGTGTAGGTCCTGTGGGCTGAAAAACTTCCAGGCAGCCCTGAAACAAATCATTCTAGGCACCCCGGAGATGCAGGTGAAGAGCTTGCACCCTTGAGTTTGGAATTCTGGTCCTCCACCTCAGTGGGCAGAGCACCACAGAAAAGCCTGGTACAGCTGCTCCTGTCCCTCCCAAAAACTTGAGATTGGGAATCTGCAAATGCTGCTGTGTCCAGGGGAGTGTCTGCTCTGTTCCTGCTTTCTGAAGTAGCCACATGCAAGAGATGGAGCCCTTGAAGAGGCTGCTCAAGACACGGAGTGTAGGTGCCAGGATTACTTTTTTATGGAAGACTTCATAAAAACCAAGATTTCCTCTTCTGCAAATTAATCCAGCCAGAGCAGCAATAAGAGAACCCAACCCCGGAGTGGAAAAGTTGCTCTTTTCCCCTCAGACTTTGACAGATGGTGCAGATTAGTCTTAAGTTAATACAAGGCTTGTCAGCTGCCCTAGGATCTCAACATCTGGGTGTAAATGTCAGGCACATCCAGTGAATTAGTCTAGACACCCCCTGAACTGGTTTCTTCTGAGCTAAAACCATGAATTTCAAACCATGAATTTTCCTTCTCCAGATATTTCACCTCTGACTGCCCTTCTCACCAGTGGCAAAAAGTCAGTGTCTGCAATTTCTTATTTTATGGCCTTGTGTCCATTACAAGGCTGGAGTCAGCATTGCAGCTCCCTTGCAGATATCCCTGATCCTTTTCCAGCCTTGCTGCCACGGGAGAAGAACCAACTGGTCTGACACAATTTCTTCTGTATCTTTAAATCTTTAAAGTCTCTTTTTTGGTTTTTTTGGTTTTGTTTTTTTTGTGTGTGTGTGTTTATTTTTTTGTGTGTGTGTGTTTTGTTTTGGTTTTTTTTTTCCCCCTCAGCTTGTGCTCTGGCAGTCGGAGCCTTTCTGGCACAGGGATTTGGGGACATAAATTCCGGATGAGCACATCTGATTCCCTCAGACCATGATTATGGAGAGATGATTCACACCTAGAACTTTGGGAAGAGCCATGCTCAGCACTGGTCCCAGAGGATGTGCCATCCATTCACCAGGAAGCAGGAGAAGCAGAGCAGATCCATGTGGAGCCCCAGGTGTGTTCCAGGAGTTCTGGGAGTTGGGAAGAGCATCTGCCTTTGAGCCAGGAACCTCTTGAACAACACCTTGTTCATGCCCACTTTGGTGTTCAGCTCCAGGGGAGGATGGAGAAGCTCCAATCCAAGGCAGGGAGCTGCTCCAGGAACAGCACCACGTGGAATATCCTGAGTTGGAAGGATTGAAACCCAGCTTCTGGCCCTGCACAGGACACCCCCAGGGACTGCCACAGTGTGCCTGCAGGACTGGGAAGGCTGTGGGCTTCATCCTGTGTCTATCCTGAGCCCTGAACACCAGTCCAGAGCATTTCATAGCTGAAAATGTTGGAAGACACCAGCTCACTACAAACGTGCTGCTTGTCTTAGCCATGCTTGGATAAACCCTTCCCTGACTTCCCACTGACTCCACTTTTCCCACAAGTCCCTGCAGATAAGAGGTCAGGAGCACCCCATCCCCACGGAGCTGTAATCAACCATGAAAACCCATCTATCAGAGCCCAAATTTCATTTTTAGCTCTCAGCTCACAGAACTTTTGCATGCCCTTACCTTGCCCTGTTGCAGATCTGTTCCCAGAGGAGGCAGAGGACATGGGGCAGTGAAACTGAATGTTGTGTTCTCACCATAAAAGAGAGACTAAAAATAGCTTGGAGGATTTGTGGAAAATCCTGTGTTGCTGAAGCATCTTTTGATGTCTTTTTATCTCAGGTTTTTCGTTGCTTTTTTTTTTTTTTCCCTTGTTGAGAATTGTTTCTGCTGAGACCTTGGGAGATGTTGGAGCAGTGACCTCAGGGGCAGGAAATCAAGCATCCCACTGAGGAAGCATTTCCAGAGCTTCAGTGGATGCAGGGATGTACATCCCTATTAGCTCTGGAGGCACAGGAGATGGGATATCCCAATATCCTGGGCTCCAGCTCTGCCTGATTACAACACCTGGCCCTTGGATCTGAACTCTCCAGCCTTTTCCCCAGGTGACAGGGATCCTGTGCAGTGTTTTGACAGCTGAAACAGCCTGGAAATAAGGAGCTGGCAGCAATGTTTCCTCTCCTGTCCTCTTCCCATTTGGAGAATAAGATGTACCATAGAGTGGGTGAAGCTGGTGCAGTTTAATCAGGGAGCTCTTCCCAGGGTCCCTTCCTGGCTTTGTCACATCCTGACAGCTGGATGTGGTTTCTCCACTTGGCTTTGGCTCAGCAGAAGGACAAGCACCCAGAGGTTTGACCGTTTGCACCACAAGATTTATTTTATTTTTGTTTCTAGAGTTGCTTCAATGCTTCCAGAGCTCTCTCTTTTTTGCAGGGTTTTCTGCTCTGCAGCTGTAATTCTGCTGTCTTTATTTCTGTTCTACATACCAGGCCTTCAGCAGGATTTTCCATTTGAATGGCTGCAATTTTAAACTCATTTATCATTTTTAAGCGAGTTCAGAGGTATCTCGTGGAAATCATTGTCAGGCAGAGCAGCGAATTTCAGTTTACATCCATTCACACGTGGGTTTGCCTCGAGTCAACACCAAGAGTTGACAAGAGCTGGAATGCAAAGCTATGTTGGCCATGGATAGCATAGTAAGTGCCTGGAGAATTAGACTAATAGTAGGAAAAAATACAGGATCTGGGATTTGTTGTGGTTCTTCCTCATGATAGCACATTTGTCTGCCGTTTCAACACACAGAATATTTTGGGTTAGGAGGGACCCAAAAGCTCAGCAGTGGACAGCCAGTGATGCTTGGCTTGCTCCAAAATAATCCCCATGGAGGGAATCCTGCAAGCTGTGAGTTTCTCTCCTCTTCCAATAAAAACCTTGGGTGGGTGTATAAAAGGAAGAGGCTGGATGTGAGGAATGACATCCAGGGCAGCCATCAACCTGTCCCACCCAAAAAGTCACTAAACACCCCAGCCCTGTGCAAGCTGCAGTTCTGGAATATGCTAATGTGGAGTTCTGAATTAGCTCTGTGGGATCACAGTTAAAATATTCAAGATAACCAGGAAAGACAACATGCTGGCCCTTTCCCCTCCTTTCCCTTTCAGTTTCAAAGGTGTTTTGTTCCTGAAACGCCTGTTCCCAAAGGGAATGCGTGTCTTTTGGTGTTCTCCCAGGCTGTTTTGGTTAATTACAGAGATTGGATATCCCAGGATTTCTGCCTGGTTGAGATCTCCGTGTGTAATTGTGCAGAATGTTCTTTCTCTGGACTGTGCACTTAATTCTGAGTGTCGTTCTCAAAGAAGACACAAAAAAATGCAGTTATTTTGGGTGGAAAGCAGATTTGGCTGTAGCAGGGTAGCAGGTCCTGGTTTAATCCCCTCTCTGTGCAGGGAAGCAGATCAATGATAATTCCACTCCACTCTCAGCCTGCTCCTGGCTGAGCAGAGGGTTTGGCTTTTTTTCATCCTTTTTTTCCCTGCAACCACTAGAGAGGTGGTGGATGCTCCATTCCTGGGAGTATTCAAGGCCAGGTTGGGCTTGGGGCAACCTGGTCTAGTGGAAGGTGTCCCTGCCTGTGGCAGGGGGTGGAATGAGATGGGATTTAAGGTCTCTTCCCATCCAGACTATTCTGGGATTCTCTGGAGGGATCAGACTCGTGCCTTCCAAAGCAGCAGTTTTATCCTGCTGCTCTTCCTCTTTCCAATTAATGACAGGCTGATTTTCAAACGAATGAAACTGGTGTCACTCAGAGCCTGGTGAACAAGCTGAGCCAAAATCACAGGGATTTGGGATTTTTTTAATCTGCTGGGACTCCCCTGTGGCCCTGCTCCCATGCACTGTCGGATGCTCTACACCACAATGCTGTCCCAGCCCATGAGCTCTGCCAAAACCTGGCTGGACAGCTGGATCTGGACCCACAGCAGGTGAGCCCCAGCTGCTGGAAAGCAGATCAGCTGCTTTGGAACCGGCTTTTTCTGGGAAATCCTGGCGCTGTGCTCACACCGTGCTGCACCAGGGCGGTTGTTGTCCCCAGCCCGACTCCCTGACCCTGGGTGCCCAGGCTGTGAGGAGCTGGCTCCTGGAGAGAATGCCAGCAGATGGTGCTGAACGTGCACTAACCAGGACGTGGAGAGGCAGGAAAACCCTTTGTCCTTTTGCCTGGAGGGCAGTAATGGGGCTAGAGTTGAGCCGCAGCTCTTTGGGGGGTGGTCCTCTGCACATCTTTCCAGGTGCAGGAATCTTTCACAGAGCCACCAGCTCCACCTTGGCAATTCCTTCCGTGTCCCAAGACCTTTTGCCTGATGGAAACATCACTCAGAGCTTGCTTGTTTGTGTTTTATTTAGTTTGGGAGTTGGTTTTTGATTTTCTTTTTTTTTTTTATTTTTATTTTTAGGGGACTGAAAAATAAGCTGTGCTTACAGAAGCATGAGTCAGACTCGCAGTGCAAGCAATTTGCAGGATTGTTTGCTTATCAGCAACCCGAATCTGCCCCGGTGCTGGGCCTTCTCCTGCTCTTACAAGTGTTTAGAAGTCAGATCTTGTGACTTTTGCTCTGATCGTCACCCAAGACTTGTAATAATGAAGCAACCATGACAACAGCAGAGCTTTCCTTCAGAGAGGAGCCTGTGGAGCAGCTCTGGTGTAACATCTGTGCAGGAGAATGTCAGGGTATTTCTGTAATCGATGATTTCCATGCAGTGATTTTGGCTGATGATCACTTATTCCATAATATCATCCTCAGAGGGAATGATTTCACAGCAGATATTTTTCTGGGGACTATTAAGGCTTTTTATTTTTTTCCCCCAAAGGCTCAGTGAAAATGATGCTATTCTAACACGACCCATGCAACCACATTTATTTCTGGGACAAATCATGGGATCACAGAATATTTTGGGTTGGAATGGACCTTAAAGCCCATCTTGTTCCATGTCCTGGAACTCCCCAAGCACTCCCTGGAGTGCTTCAAGCCCCAAAGTCCAGCTTGGTCTTGGACACTCCAGGGGCAGCCACAGCTTCTCTGGCACCCTGTGCCAGGGCTTGCCCACCCTCATGGGAAAGAATTTCTTCCCAATCTTCAATGTATGGTGGGACAACTTTTCCGGCTGCAGAGCTGAGAAGTTTGCATTTCCAAAGCAATCCACAGGCCTTGGAGGGACTGTAAAATCATCACTGGGCAAGTTTTTTTCCTTTTGGAGTGTTGCATTGTCACTTTGGGGTAGGGAGACAGGTGTAAATGGTGGGCAGAGCCTGTGCAGGAGCAATTTTTGGCTTTATAGGGCCTCAGCTAGTATCCATCTTCCTATCAAAGTCTTATTTCTTCAGCTCAGCTTTCCTGTCCCCACATACATGGTTAATTTGACCACCAATTATGGCTGATGGGACACATCCTGTTTTTTCACCCTCTGAGGTGGATTTGCCATAGAAAGGGCCTCCTTCCTCACCCATGAAGTGTGGATGGGTAATGCCAAACCCTTTGGAGAGCCCCTTCCTGGACACTAGTGGGATGGGAGGGAGCTGCTGGGCGAATTCCAGAGGCTGGGGTTGGTTCCTCCCCTGTTGCTTGGGAAGCCTTGGTTCTCATGGAGTGTTTTGCCTGTGAAGCCTGAATGCATCAGATCCACTTGAACATGCTTGATCCCACAAATCAGCACCTGCTCGACAAACTCCCGGAATGAGCCTTGACATGTGGTTTATTTTTGGATGCAGAATAAGGGAGCCATTCATCTCGAGCTGAATTTGCAAGGATAAACTGGAGTGGGAGAACAGCATTGACTCAGCTCAGCGTTCCTGGGGTGAGTTCAGCACTATCCTCTATTAATGATTTAGCACGACCATTGAAAACGTGGGAAATCAGCTGCTGAGGAGAATCTGATGTCCTGGCTGACTTCAGTCTCCAGGCATGAAATTTCATCTCTGTTTTGAATATTTTTTGTCTTTTTGTTGCTGGCAATGGGCAAATGTATGCCTGGTTAGCTTAAGCATTCCTTGTTCTGATCCCCTCCCATCTAGGACGCATCTTCCTTGCTCCAACCCCCCCTGCTCTCTGGGACACTGGAAGGGCAAATCCAGCCATGCATCTGGCTTGCCTGTTTTTGTTTCTGGCAGGCTTGGTGAGGCCCTGGCACAGGTTTCCCAGAGAAGCTGTGGCTGCCCCATCCCTGGAAATATTCAAGGCAGAAATTGGACAGGGCTTGGATCAACCTGGTCTAGGGGAAGGTGTCCCTGCCCATGGCAGGGAGTTGGAACTAGATGGTCTTTCAGATCCCTCCCAACCCAAATCATGTCAAAATTTCTATGGATTCCTCTAGAAACTTGTCTTGCACCACTGGGAACTGTGGGAATTGCCCAATTTTGTTGCTGCTGTGAGTTCTGTCCAACCTGCTGCTTCTCGAGCACCTTGTTGAGAAGAGTGTGGGTGGCCTCTGGAAGGAAACCAGGGGGTTGGCCTTGGTCTGGAGAGTGGCATCTCTTCCTGGGGAGGGAAGGGAGACTGAGGCTTCCTCCCAGGCACCAGAGGGAATCTTGGCTCCAGGACTTTTTGGGAATGCATGGTGGTGATGGCAGGGTGTCCCTGCAGTCTAGAGTAGGGCAGAGGGACTGGCATCATCCACAGGCATGGATCCACAGCCAGCTCCTCCAGAGCCAGTCTGTTCTTCCCCCAGAAGCAGCTCTGTGTTCTCCCAGGATAACAGATTTCCACACATCCCTGTTTTAGGTCCCCAGGGATTGCAGCACTTGAGATGATCGCTCGCTGCCATGTGCGTTCCACCCGCCAGTCACCAGCGGCGTGGTGGCTTATTTTCTGAATTTTAAAGGGTGTTTATATGCACTGGAGGATTCAAAATGAATAAAAAGCAATTGGCTTCTTCCAGCCAGCAGCCTTCACAGAAAATGTTGCTGTAGACAAGGCATTAGGGAAGTGGATGAATTACTCTGGGGCTCAGATAGCTGTGAAGGGACTAGTCCTGCAATTCCTGACCTCGTGTAGCCTATTCCACAGGGCAATCAAGCTTTCCTATAAAATTAGCCATCAGGCATCAGAAGCTGGCATTTGTACCGTTCTGAAGTGGCTGGGGCACACTGGAAGCTCTCCTTGAAGCAGAGCTCCAAGGCTTGTTGATAGAAATGCACCTGGGTGCATCCAATTGGAGCTGCTGATGCCAAGTGCAGACCCACCCCTCTGTTCTCCATGATGTTCCAACTTCCCACCCCAAATTTTGGCCTGACCTTGAAAAGGAAGATGATTTCCCCCCCCCCCGATTGTGCCTATGAGTTGTAAGGGGTGACAGGGCTGTGGGATGGAGAGGATTGAACCTGCTGGCTCTGGAGAGAGGAGTTTCCCTGCCTGTGCCTCAGGAGGGACAGTGAGGCATCAAGCAGCTGACTGGGTTTATAGTAAAGCCAAAAAAACAATAACAAAAAAGCTGTTTCAAGCTTTGATGTGCCTTGCCTGTCCTTGCACCAAGCTTTGTACATCTGTTTCGCTGCAGGGCTGAGCTCTGATCCTCCATGGACGCTCAGGATTGGGTTTCTTTACATCCTGGCTTCAGCTGTGCTGCCAAATCTGGCTGTATTTGGCCCGTCTGGGCTGCCATGATCTATTAGAGGCAGGATGAACCCCACTGTGGTGCCTCCAGCCTGGATGCAGAGCCACAGCCAGGAGCATCAGACACTCCCTGTTTAGCGTGAGTTATTCCCTGTGGACAGCATCCTGTCTAGGCAAAAGGGGTCTGCTTTTAATTCTGTGATTCTGTGATTCTTTTAATTCACAGCTGGCTGCCAAATCAGTCACTCCTGGTACTTGGACAGGAAACACAGCTGGAAGTGTCCAGGCCAGGCTGGATGGAGCTTGGAGCAACCTGGGATAGTGGAAGATGTCCCTGCCCATGGCAGGAGGTGGAATTGGACGAGCTTTTAGGTCTCTTCTAGACAAAACTGTTCTATGATTCTACTCCCCTGAAGATGCTGTTGGAGAAGTTTCTGTCTCTTAGCTCTTGTCCCATGACAATAATTCCTCCTAAAAAGTTTGTTCCCGTCTTCCAGGTGCTCCCACAGCAGATGAAGTGAAGATGCCCCTGGTGGGGGCCACCCAGCTGTGCTTCTCTCACCTGGCTCAGGAGGGACAACGTGCAAACCCTCCTGACAAGAGACAGGAGTATCCATTACGTGGGGATTTAATCCCAAACCCTCTTTGGGGACAGATGTGGGGCACAGTTTGGCAGCAGCAGCCTGGCTCTGTTAGTGTGACACAGCAGAGAGAAACTGTTCAGGGTCTGGCTGGAGTGTGTAAAACACATTTGGAGGAGGAAATGTGATTTATGATGAAGCTGCACAGCCCAGTATGACTGCAGCATTTGGCTGCCTCTCTATGCACTCATCTCCTGGGTTTCTTTGTTACTTCTCCATGTTTTATTTCACATTCCACCTTTCCCTGTTGAGCCTGGCAGTCCGGAAACAAGATTCTGAGAGGGCTTGGCCAACCAGAGCCAATTGCTGCCATTCCTGGGTCATTGTGAATATTCTGCTGGTCACTACTATGCTCTTACTACAGCTCTCCAGCTGGGTCTGAGCTTGCAGCATTCTGTGAGGGTGGGATATCCCTTCCTTGGCCTTGGAGTTCAGAGAATGAGCCAATCTCCATGCACCTGACCTGGCCATGACCACTGAAGGCCAAACCCCTGGATTGCTTTGGCTCATTCTGCCTCTCACTGCGTCATGTCCTTGTTTTGGCAGTCTCCCAGTCTGGTTATCCAGCCTGAAATTCTCAGGGGCCAACTTCTCCTAATGGAGATCAGGAGTCTGGGTCACTGCTTATGGGCTGAAGGGTGGAATTAAGCAGCCCTTGTTTGACGAGCTTGCTCCCTGTAATGAGAAAACATCCTGGTGTGATGCAAAAGGTGCCTTTGAAGCCTCAAGAGATCCTGGAGAAAGGCAAAATTGAGGGGGATGGTGGAGGGGGGAAGTCTAATCCTAAATTTAATTGGCATGAAGGAGCTGCCTTTTGTGTGTGAGGATTCTGTGCCAGCGTAAGGCTGTGCTGTGATTGCTGCAGGACTCAGTGACACTGGCTCCGTGTGACACTGGCTCCATGTGACACTGGCTCCGTGTCCCCTTTGCCATCGGCCACGGGCCAGTGTCACTTCCCTCTCATCCTGCAGATCAGTGTTTTCCTCAGGGGTGGAATCACATTCCAGCACTGAGGTTCTCAAAGGGCATGGGTGACAATTTTCCCCATAAAGTGACGTGGCCTTGTCAGCAGCAGGAGCACCGTGGGTTGAATTGAATTTCTGCCTCTTCCTGGGTCTCAGGGCATTGAATCCTGGAATATTTGGGGTTGGAAGGAACCTTAAAGCCCAACTCCTCTTTCCAGCTCTTTCCAACTCCTGCCGTGGGCAGGGACACCTTCCACTGTCCCAGGCTGCTCCAAGCCCCAGTGTCCAACCTGGCCTTCCAGGGATCCAGGGGCAGCCACAGCTTCTCTGGGCACCCTGTGCCAGGGCCTGCCCACCCTCCCAGGGAACAATTCCTTCCCAATATCCCATCCATCCCTGCCCTCTGGCACTGCCACTCTCCTTGCCCAAGGTCCAGGTTGTCCAGCAGGGCTTTTGGCTGTTCATTAGAGTCACCATCCTCCAGACTGAGCTCTTGAAATCAGCCCTGTTCTCGTTCTTCAGGTCAGTTAAATGTACCTTTTCAAAAGTTTTGAGCAGTACTTTGTAGAGAAGAATGAATAAGGAGTGTGCAGTGTGAATTCACCAGAGTTCATAAAATATTTGCAATTCCCCATCGTCCCTTGAGCTCACACCAAGTCAGGAGCCTAAACCAGGGGCCAGGTTTTAAAAGCTTTTGTGTTTACAAAAAACAGTGCTTGTCTTTGGTCATCATATCTGACAGCTGAATTGTTTTTCCAGTAGAAAGAAAGGGTCATTTTTATAGCCAGATATAGCAACTGTGAACTCTGACCACAGGCAGGGCAGCCTTAAGGTATCAGAAGTTTTGTTTCTGGGTTTTAAGCCGAGAGGAATTACGGAGGTGAGTGGGTTCTAAGACTGCCTGCTGTGGAAGAAGGTGTGGCTCTTGAGGGGAAAGGTGGGTGAATGCAGGTGGTGGAGCTGATATGGAAAAGTGAGAGGACGAAGTGAACATCTGTTTGTGCAATTCCTGCCCCTGCTGGTGGGTGGGAGAGCTGGGCACGGTGTGTGCTGATGGTGACACCAGCATCCCTCACTGCCACCTCCTTGTCCTGTCCATAGATGCTCCTGCACGTGTATGGTTAGTGGGAATTCGATGGTATTGTTGTGGTAATGTGAGTTTAATGAAATCATTATGGTAGTGTGAATTTTAGGTGGTCTAAGGAGAGCTCAGAAACAACACCACTGCAGCTCCTGCCAACATTTTGGGCTGCTCTGGCCCAACCTCGGCCTGGTTTGCTTTCTGTGCCTGAGTCCAGCTTCCAAGAGTTCATTTGGGTACAGCTCCAGTGAGTGTTGCACTTTCTTCATGGGATTTTCTGTGTTTTATCAGGCTGCACCTGTAAGCAGCACTCTGTGAGATCCAGT
>CM072894.1:887999-1077023 GCA_037013685.1 Acridotheres tristis
CAGGGTAAACCGAGCACTGTAATTACCCTGGATGTTACCCAGGCACTTTCTCCACCCCACTGAAAACTCTTGTGAAATTTCTGTTCTAACTGAAGCTTCTCTTGCAAAAGGCAGGACAAAAATTGCTTTTAGAGGTGTCCACCATGTTTATGTGTGAAGGACAGCTGCCTCAAAGAGAGCCAGGCTGCAGTGAAGTCATGTCTTTATGGGGAGCTTAGTATCTTTTTTTTGTCTTCCTCCCAGCCCCTTATTCCCAGAGTATTCCCATGGGACAGGAGTAGTCTTGCCCCAGCCCTGGAAGTGTTCCAGGCCAGATTGGACAGGGCTTGGAGCAATCTAGGGTAGTGGAAGGTGTCCTTGTCCATGGCAAGGGGTGGGATGAGATGAACTTTGTGATCCCTTCCCACCCAAACCATTCCGGGATTCATGGATTCCTCTGCCAAAAACATTTCTGCTCCACTGCAGCTGTAATTTATGCCTCACCTGAGCATGTCAGTCCTGTATTTACCATTTGTGCTGGATTTGGGAGCATCCCACCATCTGCATGTCACAGGGGAACCTTCCCTGGTGGGGACGAGCAGCGTTTGCTGTAGCTCAGAGCCAGGCAGGGAGAGCGTTCCTTTCATCTGCTCCAGGGCAGGTTTAGGTTGGATAGTAGGAAAAATATCTTCACTGAGAAGGTGGTCAGGCCTTGGAACAGGCTGCCCAGGGCAGTGGTGGAGCCAGCATGCCTGGAAGTGTCCAAAAAATGCACATTGTGCTCTGCTCTGCTCTGCGTGGGTAACGCTGCACACACTGAGCCTGGAGCAGGACATGGGATGTGCACACACTGAAGGGCTTCTGAGGAGGGGCTGAGTGTCCCAGGTGGAAATCTGGGGGTGCAGCTGTGTGTGGAGACACAGAAACCAGCCCTGCAGAAGCCCTGGCTGCTGAGGAGGCAATCTGAAACACAGGTCAGGCTCTGTACTGCTGAGTACAGAGAGCACCGCTGGCCATGGGGGGGTTTGGGGGAAATGAGCCGAGTCCAGCTGTGCTCGTCCTAAGCAGAAAGGTGCCTTCATCCTCAGCCAAAGGCAACTGTGTGCCCTGTGGAGCTGATAACTCCACATCTGCTCCGCTTCCTCGCACGGGCGGGCGCATCAAAGCTGAAGCTGTGTGCTCGGACTCATGTGGGATGAATTAGGGGATGGATTCGTGGGAATGTGTGTGTGTGCAGTGAGGTGCCCAGCACATCCCTGCAGCACAGGGTGCAGCTGTCTCTCTGCTGTGCTGCTGCTCCAGAGGGGAAAGTGTGGCTTTTTCCCCTCTCCTTTGCAGCTTCTGGGATGTGTTTTGGTGGGGATTCAACCCGCCGGGCAGGGAACAAAGTTAATCTGACAGGGAGCTTGGTGGGGAGGGTGACCACATCTCATTAAAAGTCAGCTAGGAAAAAACTCTCCAGGATTACACACTGTGAAAAACGAGGTTCACTTTCCTGGTGGATTTTGAAAGGTTTAATAAGAGACAATAAGAGACAAACAATAAAGCATTAGGTTACAACGGCCGGGTGCTTGGCATTCCGTCAAGAGCACACACTACCTCAGAAAACACTTCTTAAAATTCGTCAACCTGTTGCTTATTCATAGACTTTTATGCATTATTCAAAAACAATCCCCCCCAACCTGTAAATCAACTTTTTTTTCTTTTTTTCTTTTTTTTTTTTTTTTTCTCTTTGTGGCTCTTTCTTGTCCCTGGTAACGGAGATCAACAAATTTCTTCCCTGGAGTTTTGGTGTTTGTCACCTCTGTCTTCATCCAGATAGGATAATCCAAGAATGTGAAGAATTTTCTGATTATCTTTTTACCGTTCTCTGAGTTAGTTACATGAACAAAAGCTTTCTACATCACTATGTTATAGTCTAAGAAAAATATATATTTGTCACACTACTATTTCTAAATTTTATTAATAGCAGAACTGAAAGAAACTATATTCATACAGCAAAGTTTTCCAACATTCTGCATATGTTGTTCATTCTAATATTTGCAAAAAGCCAATAATATAATATGTACTTATAATATACGTGTATTTTACAAAGCAGCTTCTTGAGTTGCTCAGCCTGCTGGAAGCCAAAGCACAGGCAGAGATTTCCCTCAGCCACGGAGGATCCTGTAAAGTGCCCAGAGCTGGGCTCTGCACCTCTGTGAACACCTCAGAGCTCCTTGCAGGCTGATCAACCCCATCCCTCCTGGTACTTGGCCCTCACTAGAAATTATTTGGGATGGTGGAAGGGCAGGAGTCAGCCCGGAGCCTGATTTAACAGCTTCCCGGGAAAACGGCGTGAGGGAGGGCAGGGTGCATCCCTGCGCTGCTGTGCCTTGCTCCTGTGGTGCCACAGCAGGACAAAGCTTCAGCTGACAGCCCGAATGCAAGGGCAGCCATCAGTGCAGGCTTCGAATAGAGAGGGGGTTTTTTATTTCGTTCACTGCTCCAAAACCTTCTCTTCCCCTTTTCCTGATGGGACGTGCGCATTCAGCAGGGGGAGATCGGTGACACAGTCTCAGGAAATCTCATGGGTTCATCTTCTCTGCCTTTCCAGGTTTCTGTTAAATTGCAGGATCCCATGTTTTATCCCAGTCCCCACAGCTGTGCCCCAGCTCCAGCAGAGGTACCATCCTGTAATGGTTTGTGTTTTCCTTCCAAAAGTGAGAGACTTGGGTTGGAAGGAACCCAGAATACCATCTTGTTCCACCCCTTGCCATGGGCAGGGACACTTTCCACTATCCCAGGTTGCTCCAAGCCCTGGCCTGGAATACTTCTAGGGGTGAGGAGTCCAAGACTTCTCTGGGCACCCTGTGCCAGAGCCTCCCCACTCTCACAAGGAACAATTCCTTCCCAATATCCCATCCATCCCCATCCTCTGGCGGTGGGGAAGCTATTCCCTGTGTCCTGTCCCTCCATGTCCTGTCCCTCTCCAGCTTTCCTGGAGTCTCTTTAGGCACTGGCAGGAGCCCCTGGAGCTTTCTCTTCTCCAGGTGAGCACATCCACTTTCAGGCTGGCTCCAGACCAGAGGAGCTTCAGCCCTTGGAGCATCTTTGTGGTTCCCATATTCCTGCTGGAGGCAGGCTCCACTCAGTCCCTTGAACTTGACTGGAAAGAGACTTTAAGTCGCTGGGCTGCTCCTTGGACTAAATGGGACATTTAACCCACCCTGGGGCTTGTGTGGAACCTGGATGTGCCCGGGTTAGGGTCTCCTAACTTTGTGCTGCTGCAGCTCAGCTCCCTTTCCTGGCTGATTTATCTCCTAGGGTTCACACTCCCTTTGAGATCTTTGGCTAGGAGAAGTGTCCTTCTGTTACTCATTTCTGGAAAACGTGAAGCTGTGGGTAGGGATTAAGTTGTTCTTAGACACAGGCAGCACTTTCGTGGAGAGCTGGAGCCATCTGCTCTGCAGACCAGATTCCAAGGTCCCCCCACATTCCTCCCATCCCTGGCTGAGCCAGCCAAAGCAGCAGAGGAGACCCTCCCCAGTGCCCCTCTGCTTCCAGCCCCAGGCACAGGAGAACAATCCCATAATAAGCACCCAGCTGGGCAGCCAACAACCCTCTCCCTGCGTTAAAAACCTTTAAGCAGTGCCCTACTCTGTCTCCCAGCAAAGCAGGGAAAAAGGTGAAGTCACTAAGGAGTGACATTTATACCGAGAGAGAAAAGAAAATGACTCATTCCCCACAGCCTAAGGGCAAATTCAGTGGCTTCTGCATCTCAGACAGCTCTGTTGGTTAACTTGAAAAGAATCCCTTTAAATTCCCATTCCCTTTCTCAATGCAGTGTTTCTCCTCTGCCGATTGACTCATTTCCTGGAAATCTCTGAGCAAATGCAGCCTTCCTGGCGCTGTGGGCTCAGGACTATTGTGTGGTGGAAGTGTGTTTTACCTGGTGGGGTGGGAGAAGTTCTTCATCACCAGCCTTGAAAACGCTGCTGCTCAAACTTGTCTGGGTAACTCAAAGGAGAAATAGGTGCTGTTTGTAACTCTCCCTTTGGGTTTTGGGGTGGGTTTGGTTTTTTATTTGTTATCAGAGCTCTCTGTTGAACTTGGAGGTTTGTTTAGGAGAGTGGGATAGTAGTTTTGTAGTTTTTTGTAGTTTTGTCCTGGATGCAAGAAAACATTTTCAGTTCAATGTAAGAAAAGGGTTGAGATGAGCTCATCCTTTAAAGGTGACTGGAACCTCTGCAGCCATTGAATTCCTGCCTCACTTTTCCATCAAAGCTCATTCACTTGAAGGTCAGATCTGCAGGGGATTTAGCAGCGGCTGTGTTGAAAAATTAAGTTTATTATACTGTAAGGTCTCTGTTGCATCTGGATTTGGTGGCAGATTCCCATTTCGTGGGAGAAAAGAGCAGCTTGGATTTTCTTCCACAGTGCAGAGGAGATGAAGTCTGCTCAAGAACAGACTGGAAACCCCAAACTTTTTTTTTTTTTGTTAGGAATGGACTCGTTGGAGGAATAATTCCATGTAAGGGTGAGATTCTGGATATAAAGAAAGCTTAGAACTGGGAGTTTGGGCTGGCACCATTTCCATGCATTATCCCATTGATGGCTGCTCCTTGCAGAACGCAGGCATTCCCCCTCTCAAAGCTCACAGCCAAAAGCCAGCTGGTTTCTGCTGCAGGGGATGACACAGGATGTTTGGATTTGGGATGCAGATGATCCCTGGTGCTGCAGGATTCTCTTTCAAGCTGTCACAGTAGCCACGTGGTGATGAAATATCTTCAGTTTGGAGATGCCTCCTCCCAGCTGGGGTCAATCAGCCTGGATTCCTCCAAGGCTGCGATGTCTGAGGTCTTGGCTTGTGGTTCGTGTGCTGCTTCTTTCAGGGAAAAAAAGTATTTTGGAGGGAAAATACACTCTGCAACCATGGAGAAGCCTCTCTGCCAGGAGTTCTTGTGCTGCTGAATGAGAGCAGGGGACTTTTGGTGAGGTGTGTGCCTCACCCAGGGGATGTTGGTGGCAGTGCCCCTGTCACCCAGTGTGGCTCCTCTTGGCTTAGGTTTAGACTGGATTTTAGGAAATATTTCTTCATGGAAAAAAGTTGTCTGGCACAGATGGTGGAGTCCCCATCCCCGGAGGGATTTAAAATCCCAGTGGATGTGGCACTAGGGGATGTGGGTTAGTGGCAGGCTTGGCAGTGCTGGGGGAATGGTGGGACGCGATGACCTTGGAGGGCTTTTCCAACCTAAATGATGCCATGATTGATCCCTCATCCTCCTCTGAGCTGCAGGCTGGAGGAACTGCAGCCAAATGTCTTGCTTTTGGTGCAGTGCTAGTGGGAAATAAGAGCAATGGTTACTTCTTTAGCTAGAAAAAAACTTGATTTCGTGTCCTGCTTGCAGAAACTTCAAACCTCCCAGCCTGTGCTTCCCTTCCTGCTTCTTCCCATCCCTGCTCTCACCTCCCTCCCTCCCTCTCCCTGCTGAGGTGAAGCGACTCCACTGTAAATCTGTTAAAATATTAATGCAGAAGACTGAAACCCTGCACTAAACAGCGTGGCCCAGAGAGAGGGGTCATTTGTCTGCGGAGAGTTAAATCAATACCCTGCTGAATCACTCTGCAAATGGCACGGGCTGCTGGGGAGAGGGAGCCCCGTGCAACTGCTGGGATCTCTCAATCCCCGCTGCTGCTGCAGCAGGCAGTGCCCATCTGCAACTAGCCACCTGTTCTGTGGGGATACCACACTGGGAGAAAAGCCAGGAGAGCCCCAGCTCTGCCCCACAGCCCTGCTTTGGGTTCTCCTGCGGGAAAGGCGACATTTCCAACCCTTCCTAATGGGTTCATGCAGCTGTGCAGCCCCTCTGGGATGGTGGAGTGGGTCCTTCCCTTTTTAATGGGGTTGCTTTGTCCCTTGTGTCACCCTCTGCCCCGTGAGTGCTGCTGCAGCATCCTCAGTCCTTGGCGAGGCCAAGCATCTCCATTTCCACACCTCCAGACTTCCAGGCCATGGGATTTTTTTGGCCCCCCAGGTATTTTCCAGGCTGTTACCTCCTTTAATCAGGACTTGGGTGAGCAAGGCTGGTTGACCCCCACGAGTCCCCCTGCATTAATCAATCCCTCAAGAGCCGTGCTGTTAATCAGCTCGGAGCTCACTCGGTTCCAGCCTGCCACGAGCTCGATGAAATCCAGCTGCAGGTCCTGTGGAGAGGGGAGGATTCCTTCCCTGCTCCACGTGCTGGGCTCTGCCTCTTGCCTTGCTGTGTGACACATCCAGACCCATCCATCCATATGTCCCGAGGAGCAGGAGGGATGCTGGAGCTGGTTCAAAGGGAAGGGATGCTCTGCTTCCCACAGCTGAGCAGCAGAAGGCACAGCGAGGTTCCCTGCCCGAGGGTGGGGCTTGGAAGTCTTGAAAGCAAGACTTGGGGCTGCTCTCCTGCACCTAGAACAGGGTCCCCAGGGAATGGCTGCACTCCCAAGGCTGCCAGAACTCAAGGAGCTTTTGGACAATGTCACAGGGTGGGATTGTTGGTGTGGACTCGATCCTTGTGGGTCCTTTCCAGGAAGGATTGCCGTGGCTGGCCAGGTGTAACTTGTGCCTTGAGCTCAGCCAAGCTGGGATGGCACTGAAGGACGTGATAGTCCCTCATTTTTCCTCTCTTTTCAAGGAAAGCAGCCTAATTACGCTTCCTAACATCTAAATAATTTTCACTGATTCCTCACAAATAATTATCAGTGGTTCAGAGGGCTGTTAACTTGTTCTCTGCTCCAAGGCTTGTGGAGGGAGGTAGGAACCTCTCTGCTCCCTTCAGCAGGACCTTTCCAAGCTATGGCATCCTCACTGTAGACTCTGCTTAAGGGTTCGTCTCCCTCCCTTTACAAAACTGAGATGGGTATCACCCCAAAAAACGTTTTTTTGGGCTATTAATCTTTCCTAATAGGAGAAAAGTTTTGAACTGCCTTCTAAAACCTGGGTTTATGTCCAGAGGCTGGGAGAGCAAAGCCAGACCTGGAGTTCTGGGAATCTCCTGGCTGCCAGGGTGGGAAGCAGTAGGGATCAGAGGCCCTGCTGATGGCTGGGGTTGATCCAGAATCCCTTGAAACTGGATTTAAAAATGTGCCTGTGTGCATTACGGGGCAGGGTTGGGAGGTTTTGGAGCAGCTGAGGGAGCTGGGAAAGGGGTTCAGCCTGGAAAAAGGAGGCTCAGGGAGGCCTTTCTGGCTCTGCACAACTCCCTGATAGGAGTGGGATGGTCAGGCTCTGCTCCCAGAGAACAGGGACAGGACGAGAAGGAACAGCCTCAGGCTGGTTTAGGCTGGGCAGCAGGAAGGATTTCTCCATGGAAAGGGTGGTCAGGCATTGGAAGGGGCTGCTCAGGGTAGTGGAGTCTCCATCCCTGGAGGTGCTCAAAAGGCACTTGGATGTTGCCATGGGGACGTAGTTTTGTGGTGGCCTTGGCAGTGCTTGGCTAACAGTTGGACTTGATGATCTTGGAGATCTTTGCCAGCCTGAACAATTCCGTGATTCTTTATTGGTTTAAAAGAAAATCCTAACTTGTGTCATAGTGCGTTCTTAAGGACAGGATGATCCTTTTCCAGCTCTGCTGCTCCTGGGAAGCTCCTGGACTCCCTTCTCCACCTGAGACCTCTCTGGGCTGTGCTGTGCCCCGATTTCAGCAGGGAACTCGCTCTCCTGCCAAGTCAGCGTGGCATGAACCAGCTGCCTCCTCCCCTGCCTGGGCATCACCCCCTTCCCGGAGCTCGGAATGCTCAGCCGCGGTGGAGACACTTCCCTGGCAGCGCTGCCTCGCTCCCAGGAGGATGCCTGTCAGTGTGAGTGTCTCTGCTGTCTCCTCAGATTAGGCAGGAACTGCATGTGGACAGCCCGCTGGCAGGGAGGCAAACTGAGCTGGCTCGCCCTGCTTTTGGGGCTGCGGCTTCCTGGGATGGCCCCGAGCCCTGGAGGTTTTAGATCCCTGTCCCTTATGGGGCTCGCTAGCCTAGAGACTGTGACAAGCCCTGCCACGGCCACCAAAGGGGACCAGGGGTCTCTGCCACAGGGCTTCCTGCCTGAGAGGGGAAGAAGTGGCTGCTGCCAGCAGGGAAAATCCCCTTGGCCATAATCTCACACCTCCCTGTGTGCTGCCCTAACAAAGCCCGTGCTCAGGAGAGCACAAACCCACCCTTCCCTCGGGCTGCTTGGACTTGCTTTCCTCAACTCCTTCTTTGTTTTTCGTTCCTGAGCTGTAGCACAGGCAAGAAAGGAGCTGGAACCAGGATCCCTGGAGGCAAGGAAGCTATTGTCCTGAAAACAAAGGAACTTTTCCTCACATGCACCAGCAAGAATAGGAAGTGCCCCAGAGCCTTTACTTCATCCTGGACCGGGCTTCCTGATGTTTTCCAGGATGCTTGTCTGGTCTGGTTTAGCCAGAAAGGGCAAACCACGTATTCCCTCTAAGCAATCCTACAAACGTGGTGCTGCTGCTGAACTCAGGGGCAGGATGGAGCAGGAAAGCAGAGCTGTTCAACGGGTGAGAAATGGTGCCACAGGCTCCTGGATTATGGAGAAATCTTTCAGGACTTCCCTTTAGCCTCACCAGCATCTTTAGGAGTAGTTGTGTTTCATTTTTGGGGAGGAAGAGCAGAAGGAAAGGAACACCCGAGGTCTGCAAGCAAGTTAAAACCCCAGTGGAATGTTTTTCCATGCAGGGTCACCTACTCAGTTCCTCTCTCTGTACCTCGGAGTGGCCCAAGGGGTACACAGAGATGCCCAGGGGGCTGGAGAGCACCTTCACTTGGCAGCAGACACAGGCTCAGAGCTGCTGGAAGCCTGCTGGGATGTTCCAGAGTGGGAACTGAAAATGGACACAGACTTGCCACTGCCTGCTCACGTTTTCCCAGCAATCCCGAACTGAAGAGGAGTTGTTTTTTTGTTTTTTGCTTTTTTTTTTTTTTTCCTTTCCTAGGAAGTATTGGCATTCCTCCAAGCTCAGAGGGACCAGATGGAGCAGGAACACAGCTAAAATTCGGGGATGAGGGGGAGGGGAAGAGGGGAAGGGAGTATCTCTTAAGGAGCTGGCTTGAAAATAAGATCATGGAAACCAGCTGTTGCTTCAAGAAACGGGTTTGTTGCTGATTCTAGAGGAGGACAGAGTAAGGGCAGACGTAAAAAGCTGGTCCTGAGGACCAGATGTGTTTGGGCTGCATTTTGGGAGGTTAGGAGGTCAAATGCAGAGACACTGAGCAGTGTTTGGGGGAAATCTCTCTGCTGCAAGGCACAACAGCTCACTGGCTTTTTCTTTTGGGGGCCTCAGAAAGGCAACACTTTCACCTCCAAAAGCTCCAGCGCTCAGGATCACAAATTCCTCCTGACACATCTTCCCTGGTGCGTTACTGGAGCCGCCCCTCCTGCGGATCAGCTGCCTGTGATGCAGACCTGGGGAGACACATCATTAGGTAACCATTTATGTAAGTGGGCTTGTGCTGAGGTTTCACAGCTCTGAGAGCCCCGACGGCATCTCTGACCCGTGGCAAACACCCCGTGTATCTCCTGGTCCAACATCCTGCAGCAGACATTGCGTTGCCCTCCTTGCAGGAGCTCTGCCTCCTGTTTTCCGGTCAGGCGCTGGATTTTCGGGATTGCCATGGAGATGGAGGCCAGTGTGACAGGCGTCAGGCAAACAACATGAGACAGTCTGTGTCCTGGGGGACTCTGAGCCCGGCGCTCTGAAAGGCATCCCGGGCACAGAATTCCCATTAACACCATCCAGTGGTGCTGCTGTGTGGTGCTTTGAAAAGCGATCTCACACTTAGGAGTGGGAGAGGGGGGAGGGACGAAAATCAGCCAGGATTAGGGCACAGAGGGAGGCACTGCTGCTCACCGAGGGCAGAAAATGAATGGCCTGGTAGCAGTGGTATTTTCTGAATTCGTGCCTCAGCTGCTGTTGCAGGAGCACACCAGGAATTCTTTCCCTTTCCCTGATTGTGTTTCATGCAGGATTTTCTCCATGGGTATGAGGCGAGTGATTCGAGGCCACTCTGGCCCATGATGCCAGGAGGGATTTGGGCTCGGAGCAGACCTGGAGGATGTCATTTTCCCCTTTGGATGGCCATAAAAACCTGGCCAGATGAGAGGTACGGCGAGCAGAGCTCCAGCTCAGCACACAGCACGTTCCTTATGTAATTGTGCTGTGATGGCCATTGGCACAGGAGCCGGGATTTATGTTCCGGAAAAATGTCTAAAACAGCGAGTGTAGGAATTCTGTCTCCTTGGTGATGAAACCAACCAATGGAAAACACACAAAGATCCGGAATCTAAACCCATCCTTGGACCTTTATTTTCAGAGTGGAGGACAGTGAATTAACCTGGCCTGTGGCTATGAGGAGGATGTAAGCATGCTTGGAATGGCTCTGGCCTTCACCCAGGTCATCCCACAACAGGCTCAGCTATCCCACGAGTTTCTGTGGAGAGGAGAGCTAGGATTAAAAAGTCAGGTACCTGTAATAACAGGTACACTGTCCTTACTACACAGCCTCCCCCTCCCACCTCCCAAAAATGGTGCTGAGTTTGGGTTTAAGCAACTCCTGCCTACCCTGCAGAGCTCTGGATCAATAAAAATTAAACTGCCTGTGTTAACACACCAGGTGGGGAAAAGCAGCCACCACTGGAGCCTGTCCTTCCAGAGACATGTGAGCTGCTGCAGCCCATGTGATCCACAGCAAAGAGGGAGCTGCTCTCCTCTAAAGCCATCTGAGCCTCTCGGGGAGGAGTCTGAGTTCAGAGCAGCAGAAACATCATCCCCCCAGCATGGTGCAGCCAATGTGGGGTCAGGCTACCCTGGCTTTGGGCACTTGCAGGAGAACGTGGATGGCAAATCCATGATTTTATGGAATGGTGCTGGTGGTCTCTTACCAGCACAGGGTTTGACAAGTGGCAGGGAGGGGGTCTTGGACAATTCTGTGGTAACTGGGAGCATCTCACCCTGAGGGTTTGACTCGTGGTGCTGCTTGTTGGACACAGAGGGGTCGAGAGCGAGGGGCAGGTTTTGGAGCAAAGCACTACAACAATGTTTCTGTCATCCTGGACATTGGTTTTCCTTGGATCTGGTGCTCTCAATTTAGAGCCAGGAGAGCTCAGTGTTTTCCGGAGGTGGCCACATCTTCCCACGTCACCCGTGTGCCTGGAGAGCAGCACCGTGTCCCCAGCCAGCTCACTTGTGAAAAAAATGCCTTGACAACCAAAACATTTTCTGCTTCAGCTTAGCAGGCTGCAGAGGAAGATTGGGATTCCCAGGTGGAAAGTTTCCCACAGAAAATATCGGAGCCCTGTTTTCTTTCTGCTTAATGAACGTTGTGACCCTCGTTCCCCAAGTTATCCCAGTAATGCCTCAGGATCCTAATTAAAACTGAGCCCAGCGGCTCTTGGCATTGTGTAAACACATGGGAAGGCTACAGCCCTTCTCTAGGAAGCTTCTCATCCAGTTTGATTTAGGCAAATGCGTCCATTGAAACTCTCCTCTTTTTTTCCCTTAACTTTTTCAGCAGCCCCACAATGGAGGCTTTCATCTCTACCTCTTGTGTGTATTCCAGTGTCATGCCCTCTGCTTTCAAAGGCTTAGGTTTGCCTTTAATTGTGTCGAGAGCCTTTGTCTCTAAGCCTTTAATAATGGATTTTTTTCTCCTCTGCCAAAAGAGGAATTTTGTTTCTTTGCTGGCTTTTCTTCTAAAGCTGAAGTGACAGTTCCCTCTTCTCAGTGAGATTTACAAAGCTTATCTTTTAATTTTCAAGAGCCAAACAGCAGAGCGGGGTGGGGGGGAAGGAGTGAAACGTCATCATGGCTTTTAAACACTGTCGCTAGGAGAAGGCTTAATGATCTAGAAATACATAAACTGCACACTCAGGGGCTGCTTCGAGTTAGTGACACCAAACTGCTGCTCCTACTGGGGACAAGGATGGGGCCAAAGCCAGCACATCCAGACAGCTCTTTCCTCTGGGCCCAGTCAGGATGGAATCCTGGAATGGGTTGGGTTGGAAGGGACCTTAAAGATCAGCCAGCTCCAGCCCCCTGCCATCAAACACCTTCCACCATCCCAAGGTGCTCCAAGCCCCAGTGCCCAATCTGGCCTGGGACACTTCCAGGGATCCAGGGGCTTCTCTGGGCACCCTGTGCCAGGGCCTGCCCACCCTCCCAGGGAACAATTCCTGCCCATAACTGTGCCAGGAAACTGAGGCACGAGGACCAAAACAGCCTGTGGTCAGCTTGAGCTCATCTCCAAGGATTTGAAACGAGAAAGCCAAAATGAATATCGTGTTTCTTCTCCACTGAACTCAGTGTCACGTTTACACCTCGTGGTTGGCAGGATTTCTCTCAGCTCTGGGGTGGGGACAGTCCTGGCATTGTCAAGGCTCTGTGGGATGAGGTGGGACAGGAGGTTCTTCCAATCTTTTCTGCCCATACCCAGCACATGGTGGTTGTGCAGGAAACACCGGCCTGGGGAGGGCTTGTCTTCCCACTGAACAAGGCATAAATGGATTAAACTGCTTTGTATTGATTGTACTGATTGAACACTGACTTAGCCCAGCTGGGCTGGTGCTAGGGCAGGTCTGAAGTTGAGAGCAGGATTTGCTCAATGGATTTTTTTTTTTTTTTTAACATGGCAACTCAGAGCAGGAGGAGCTGCTTTGCTGTTAGTTTATGGTCACTGCAGTGGGACAGCCAGGCTTGAAATGATTTCCAGCAGAGAAAAATAGTGTTTTCCAGCTGATTCCAGGGGCTGTGTGCCTCATCCCTCGGGATTGTCTTCCTCAGCGATGAGGGATTGGTGGAGCAGAGAACTCCAGCTCCCTCACAAGCATCCCAGGGATCCTGGAGGCATAAATCTTTGGGCAAACCACTCACTATTGTAACCTCGTTTGGTAAATGAGGAAAATGGGCTTCCCAGAAGATGCCTTTCACTTTAATTATGAAATAAATAAGGCAACAGCCTTCTGTCTGGCTGAGCTGGCAGCTCAGGAACAGATCCAAGGGAAGCCAACCTAGCTGTCAGCTTTCCAGCCTGTTTGCTCCTCCTCTGGAGCAGCTTGGCATGTGGCTGGGAGCTCGGCTCTGTGGCAGGAACCAGAGGGACAGGCACTGCTGTGAGTGCCCTGCTTGTCCTTGGATGGGCACAATATGGTCCAGACTCCCCCAGAGTGGGGTGTGCTATCATGGCGTGGGATCCAGGAAATCTCTCCAGGCTCAAGCCGCTTCCACTCAGGCAGAATGAACGGAAAACGAGCTGAAGTGTCACCTCCACGTCCTCTGGTGAGGGGCTCCTCACATCAGGAGCAAACAGGAGGAGACCTGTCTGAAGGCAGGGGGTGCCAGGGCTGGCAGGTCCAAGGCACGGACTTGTCCTGGCAGGAGCCAGCGTGTCCCTGGGAGCTGGCTCTGTGCTGGAAGGGCAGCCAACCATGACAGACCAGGTGGGGGTGCTAACAGGCCACAGCACACCCCACCCTCCTGCCAAACCATTAATAGCTTTATTCGGGTGGTTTCAGCCCTTTGTTCCACTTCCCTTTCCAAGTGGGAAGCACGGAGGAGCTGCGTGCCACAGCCTGTGCTGTCCCTCTGTAGCCACAGGGGTGTTCTTGCTGAGCTTGGTGTGTTCACACTTGCTGGGGTACCAAACTGCTTCCATGCTTCTGGGAAGAGGGGATGAGAGCTAGGGTGGCTTGGATGGGAACCTCACCTCACCCTCCCAACCACTGCCTTATGCAGCACAATATCCTCTCTGTCCTGAAAAGACTGAAGATTTTAATCCTAAAATAGACATTTCAACAAAATTCCTTCTTTTTTTTTCTTTTTTCTTTTTTTTTTTTTTAATTTTTAATTTTTTTTTGAAAGCATCTGAAAGCTGCTGCTTTCATTTCAGGCAGAGGGAACTCACTCTGAAACCTCTGGAGCTGCTGGGAAATGGGATCATCGCCCAGTGGGGAGCTCCGGCACCCACATGCCTTCCAGCAGTCCTCATCCGAGACCTCTCCCAGACCCTCATCCCAGACCCTCATCCCAGACCCTCATCTCAGATCCTCATCCCAGACCCTCATCCCAGATCTTCATCCCAGACCCTCATCCCAGACCCTCATCCCAGACCCTCATCCCAGACCCTCATCCTAGACCCCAATCCCAGACCCTCATCCCAGATCCTCATCCTAGATCTTCATCCCAGACCCCAATCCCAGACCCTCATCCCAGACCCTCATCCCAGATCCTCATCCCAGACTCTCATCCCAGACCCTCATCCCAGATCCTCATCCCAGACCCTCATCCCAGATCCTCATCCCAGACCCTCATCCCAGATCTTCATCCCAGACCCTCATCCCAGACCCTCATCCCAGACCCTCATCCCAGACCCTCATCCCAGACCCTCATCCTAGACCCCAATCCCAGACCCTCATCCCAGATCCTCATCCTAGATCTTCATCCCAGACCCCAATCCCAGACCCTCATCCCAGATCCTCATCCCAGATCCTCATCCCAGACCCTCATCCCAGACCCTCATCCCAGATCCTCATTCCAGACCCTCATCCCAGATCCTCATCCCAGACCCTCATCCCAGACCCTCATCCCATCCTGGCACATGAGTGAGTGATGCAGTGCCTCTCCTGAGCACTGGAAAGTTGGCTGAAACCTCTGTTTAGCAGCACAGGCAGCTCTGTGATGACTCTTGTGGTGATTTTAGTGCTCAGGTTTGTGATCCTAAACCCAGACAGCAGTTCCTGGCAAATAACTCGCAAGGCCTGGCTTGTTTTATCTAATTTTTTATCTCATTTATTTATTTATTTATTTTAAAATTTCCTTCTCCTTTACAACCTGCCTCACTTTGCATTCTAATTCCATTCCCCTGCCCACAAAATGCAGCCCAAACCTCCGGATTCTCCAGCAGCCATTCCAGATCCAGGCTTTGAAGGGGGAATGGCTCCCACGGGATATTGGGCAGGAATTGTTCCCTGTGAGAGTGGGCAGGCCGTGGCACAGGGTGCCCAGAGAAGCTGTGGCTGCCCCTGGATCCCTGGAAGTGTCCCAGGCCCGGTTGGACAGGCTTGGAGCAGCCTGGGACAGTGGGAGGTGTTTGATGGCAGGGGGTGGAATGAGATGAGCTTTAAGTCCCTTTAAACCCAACCCATTTGATGATATTATGAAATTAATAAGATTGCTCCTTTCCACAATCATCTTTTCACCTTTCAGGTGGGTTCTGCCCTCCTTCCAGACCCTGTTCTAGGTCAGGTGAGGAGGAGAATCAAGCTCTCACAGGCAGGCTGCTCACCTCAAGCCAAGCAGCTGACCAAAGTGCTGTGCCTGAGCCAAACAGTTTGTACTGGTGCAGGCTTCCAGCTCTGGAAACGGCAAAAAATCTCCCAGAGGATGAAAGGATTCCAAACGTCCAGCTGCTGGAATTCTTCTGCTCTTTGATACTCTCCGTGTCCCAGTGCATTTGCTCCCAGCAGAGCCCCAAGCAGCTGGACAGGCTGGTCCCCATGCAGGTAATTCCAGGGGAACTGGAGCCTTCCAAACCTTTTCCCCTTGCCCTTCCCTGGCTGAGAGCCTAGAGGAAGACCAGTCAGTCTCCAGGCATGCAGCACGCCTGGGGTTTGGAGGAGGCCATGGGCTCAGGTGGATGCATGAGGAATTAGGTGGCATTTTTGGGAGCAGGCATCCTGAAAGGCTGGGCTTTGCAGGAGGAGCACTCCCTGTCCCTGGGACCAGCACAACCAGTTCAAAGGGAGGTGTTTGACCACTAGGAAATGCTTGTCGTGGTGGGAATTGTCATAATGCCACAGATTAAACGAAGCAACAACTCTCTGACACAAAAAAAAAACAAACAAAAAACAAGTGGAAGGGAACTGGAGAGGATGAGGTTTTTTTAAGAGGGGAAGAATTATTAGGAGGCCAGGGAGATTCTAGAGCCCTTTCCAGTGCTTAAAGAGATTCCAAGAGAGCTGGAAAGGTACTTGGGGCAAGGGCCTGTAGTGACAGGACACAGGGAATGGCTTCCCACTGCCAGAGGGCAGGGATGGATGGGATATTGGGAAGGAATTGTTCCCTGGGAGGGTGGGCAGGCCCTGGCACAGGCTGCCCAGAGAAGCTGTGGGTGTCCCTGGATCCCTCGAAGTGTTCAGGGACAGGATGGATGGAGCCTGGAGCACCCTGGGATAGTGGAAGGTGTCCCTGCCCGTGGAATAAGATGATCTTTAAGGTCCCTTCCAACCCCAACCATTCCTGATTTGGTGTTTTGTTATTGGCAGTCAGCTTGTTAGAAAAGCAACATCTTAGTGTTGCATATGAGTTATTCATTCAAACCACACTGTTTTTCCTGCTGTACCCCTTTTTTCCCCCCACCTTTCCAGAACAGCAGGCTGCTCTCGCTCCCAGCCCTGGTGTTTTTGCCATCGTGGGTGGCAGCTGATGTGGCCGAGGACACCACGATTTCCTCAGCTGACCGAACCCTGCCCAGAACAGCATCTGGCCATCACTCAGGGACAGGGTGTAGAGTGTGATGCTCCCTGTGCTGGGAGGCAAACCCTCGAACCCCCAAAATGCAACGTATGTAATCACCTTTCAGATGGGACCGAGGGGTCTGGAGGTGGGATCCCCTGCCTTGTTGGAATGACAGCTTGTGTCACACCAGGACACATCAGAGGGCACCAGGCCGGGGTGCAGGGGCAGCAGCCCCCCCAGCTGTGTCTGAGCACAGAGGAGATGTCATTTCTGCCGTGACACAGCCTCGAGAGCACCTAATCTGGATTTATTGAGGTCGTAAGACTGACTTAGCACGGCGCTACCGAGACTGTAGGATAAATAGGAGTCTTCTATTTATAATGCTGCCAATCTGGCACCGCTCGCAGCACTAAAAATAAGACTTTGTGCAAAGCGAGCCCAATTAATGGGTGCTCTCCTTGCATTGTCTGTGAAGCAGCCCCTAACCCTGTGCTTGGCAGGGATCCTGCAGAGCTTTGCAAAGCCACCACCTCTCTGGAGAGTGGTTCTCGTCCCCATGGGAGAGGTTCCTCTTTTCCCTTTGGGTGGCCTGACCATGTGCCCACAAACTCTGCGAGTTTGGGGCAGGAATGATGAGCTCTGATAATGCAGCTGGACAAGCAGAGCCCAGGGAAAAGGGAGGTGGTTGTGCTGGAGCTGCCTGGTGCACGTTTCTGGTCCCCCCAGGTCGCATCCTGCTCTCCAAAGCAGGAGGATGTGTCAGCCACTGAGGCAGAGCTGACACAGCAGCACAGACAACCCCAGCCTGGCACAGCCACTGCAGTAATCCCAGGTACCCCAGGACACTGGAACTGGATTATTTTGTGAAGTGATCTGTTTAAGCTGCACATAAACCCACTGTGGATCTTCTCTCCTGGGAGTGAAGCGAGCCTCCCCTTCTGACTATATCCAGTTTAACACCAAACATGATTTTTTCTTTAATATGAAATATCCTTGCTGTTTAACTTACCCATGCAAAATCTTAGCTTTCCCCTGCCAGCCCACCCAGACCCTGCTCCCTGCTTGGGCTGTAATGGTGAGTGGCTCCAATATTTATTCTCTCCGATAGGGAAGCAGAAACCTGGATTTTATTGTTAACACTCTTGTGTAAAAGATCTTAAGGCAGATACCTGCTGTTGTGATTTAACACCTGCCTGACTTCTCTTACAATGTTTCCTGAGGTTGAATTTATTTTCAGAGCACTTCAGGCTCCCCTTTCCTGCTGTTTCCATCTCCTGAGGTGTGTGACCATCCCTGTTGGATCTGTCTGCTCCACACACGGCTCTGCTGGCAGGAACAGAATCACAGAGTATCTACAACTGGAAGGGACCCACAAGGAGCATCAACTCCAATTCCTGATCCTACGCAGGACACCCCAGGAATCCCACTGTGAGAGGTGCCAAACGACAGGAGAAGAGCAGCTTCTGCTTCATCAGCTGCTCCCCAGGAGCCCCATGGCCACTCTGATGTGCTCCTGGTGCAGAGGAGAGCACGGTGTCCATCCCATGGTTTGAGCTGGAACATGGGACCAGGTGTGACACAACGTGGCACAGAACTGCCAGATGTTGATGTTCCCATTGTTGCCTGGAAAGGCTGACCTGGAACAGAGACTAGGCAGAGAAAAAGGAATAAAATAGGTATTTATTGAAAGGATACACTTGGGGCAGTGCAAGAGCCTGGCCGGGGCTACACCCAAATCAAATCCAAGATGGATCCAGAGTCTTTACACTTTCATAAGTTTTGGTTCATCTACATATTGGGGTCAATTATCCAACCATAGCCCCAGACTATGAAGTCTCAGCCCCCTGGCTTGCCCCCTTTCCCTCGCAGTTGTTTCTGCTTTTTGGGTACTGGTTGTCCTTGATTCTCTAGCTAGAAAGGGATTGTTTTTGTCTAACTACCCTGTGAAGAGACCTTACTAACACCTAATATGAAGTTTCAGAGTTACACACCAAACAGCAGAGATTCTGAAAAATATAAAAGCTAAAACCCAAGGCATCACCCTAAACTCATTATCAGGTTTGCTGGGTTTTCCTTTTGTTTTTTTCTGCCCGGGATTTCGATCATTTTGGAGAGGGTAGATGCCACACACGGCAAAAATAATTCTCAAGCCTCCTGACCCAAAGGAGGCAACAAGAATTCACATGATGTGGTCTGAAAAGGAGGAGGAGGAGGAGCTGGCCTCCTAAGCTTGGCCTCCAAAGGAGGCAACAAGAATTCACATGATGTGGTCTGAAAAGGAGGAGGAGGAGGAGCTGGCCTCCTAAGCTAAATGCTGATTTACAGAGCATGGGTGAGCTGTGCCCTGGAGGGAAGCAGGAGCAACACACCTGCCTTACACCATGGTGCTGCGCTAGACCACTCTAAATCCGAGACTGGGAATGAACTGCAGCCCTCCCATGCTGCCCGCAGAAGTTTGGAGCCCGGGGAGGGGGACAGCAGGTGGCAGCTTGGTGGCAATTGCACAGTTGGGCAGCCTTGGAGGAGAGAGCCAGAAGGCCAAGTCATTCCAGCACAGTGAGTGCAGTTAAGTGCTGCCATATGGCTCCTTTTGCAGAGGAAGAAGCACACGGGGAGCGAGGCATCCCACTGCTTTTCCTTGAGAATGAGCTTTCCATTTCTCCTGCAAATGCTGGCAAAACTTGGTGGCCACAGGAGTTGGCAATTTAGGGGGGAAAACCAGCCACGGGGAATGCAGGAATCCCTCATGGATATTCTCTTGTTGTTTGCTCTTCCTCGGCCACCCTCGAGGGTGGAAAACTGAGGTGGGTCAGGTAGGGGGAGGAAAAAGTGGTTATCAGTGATGGGTGTTAAAGCCCTGCCATGCCAGGTGTGGAGGAAGGGAGGGAGGGAGGAGATTGCTGCTGGCCAAAGTGCTTTGACCTGTTGGAAACCATTGGAACCAGAAAAGCAGATTTGAACAGTTGGATTTCCTGCAGGGCTTTTGATAAAAGTCGGGAGGAGAGTTGGCAAATATTTTCCAGTAAGGGCAGGAAAGAAAACAGTAGGATTTTCTGCTTCATTTAGTAAATCCATTGCTTTTGTCCCCAGCCTGCCTTAACCCTTTCACCTCCACTAACATCTCTGGTGTGGGGCTACCAACACAGGCAGAAAACTGACCTGCTGGCAAAATTTCTGCTTCAGTGCTTCTCTCTTTGCAGATGGAGAATGAAAGGCAAAAAATGGGCAAAAATCAGAGCCTGGGTAGCAAGGTTTAGTCATGGGCTTGGCAGTGCAAGGCTGGACTTGGTGATCTTAGAGGGCTTTTCCAACTTTAGTGATCCCAAGAGTTTGGGAAAACAGCAGCTCTGGTGTCAGAGCATTCCTCAGCAGAGAGGAGAGTGTTTGTGGGGAGCTCTTTTGGGGAAGAGCATCCTTTGCTGAGCAGGCCCTGGGGAAAGGCTGGGAGCTGCAGCAGAGACAGCCGGTGGGTGGGAGGAGGGAAGATGTGGAGCTTTGCAGCAGGGCAGCAAGAAACACGTGTGTTTGGGAGGCTGGAGGATCTCTGGGGGCTGGAGGGTGGAATTTGCTTACTTGTAGCACCCGAGATTTCACTGGTAGAAGATTTCTTCTCCCCCATACCCAGGCCTGTTCCAGGAGTAAACCCCACAGCTTGTAGCAATGTAGCAAGAGCTCATTGTCTGTTTGCTTGGGTTTTAAATCTCAGCTCTGAAATCACATCAGTGCAGAGAATTCCTGCTTTAGCCCTTTCAAAAGGGTCTTTTTAAAAAAAATAAAAAAAGGTTTGCCACCCGGGCTGCCGGTCAAAAAGGAAGCTTTCAAACCATGGAAACCTAGAAAACAGAAGGAAACAAACAACTGGGAGCAATTAAAACATCTCCAGCAAGCCATCAGTGTTTGGGGACATTCCCAATACTTCAATGCACATGGCTGGCAGGATCAAAACTCCAAACCACAGCTCCCACCATGGTCTCTTTCACAGTCAGGCTTGGAGATCACAGAACCCTAGAAAGGTTTGGGTTGAGAAGGGACTTAAAGCTCATCCCATTCCACCCCCTGCCATGGGCAGGGACACCTTCCACTGTCCCAGGCTGCTCCAAGCCCCAATGTCCAGCCTGGCCTTGGACACTTCCAGGGATCCAGAGCAGCCACAGCTTCTCTGGGCACCCTGTGCTAGGGCCTGCCCACCCTCCCAGGGAGCAATTCCTTCCCAATATCCCATCCATCCCTGCCCTCTGGCAGTGGCAAGCCATTCCCTGTGTGTTGTCCCTCCATCCCTTGTCCCCAGTCCCTCTCCAGCTCTCCTGGAGCCCTTTTAGGCACTGGAAGGAGCTCTGAGCTCTCCCTGGAGCCTTCTCCTCTCCAGAGGAACATTCCCAGCTCTGCCAGCCTGGCTCCAGAGCAGAGGGGCTCCAACCCTTGGAGCAGCTCCGTGGTTCCCTCTGGGCTCTCTCCATGTCCTTCCTATGTCACACTTTTTCTCCCTTCAAGCAAATGCTGGTGCCTGAGCTGTGCTTTTCCTGCTGCATGCCCAGCTGTCCTGTCGCCTGGCCATGGCTTCACTGCCACCAGTGTCCCCTGCCAGGTGCCTGTGCACTGCTGTGACTGTCCAGCCAGGGCTGGCACCTGTGCACGTTTTCCCATGCACCATCTCCACACCCAGCTCTCCCTCTGCATTATTCATTTCCACAACATGGAGCTCCTCTGCCACCGAGTCTGTCTCTTCCCTCTGCCTCCCCTGAGGTTCACATGCTCCCCTGTAATTATTGTAGCCACCATTGGCTCAGCCAGTGGCACGGAAAGCCACCGAGACCATACAGTCCACGTACGCAGTGTGTGTTTTCCAAGACACTCTGTGTGCCAGCTCAACTTGGTTTGAGAGCCAGGAGAAAATTCCAAAGCTGCCAGGGTGGGAGGCATCTGTGAACACCAGAGAGAGGCAGGCAGGTGTGATGCAGGCCGTGCGTTCCAGCTGGAGTTTGTGTGGAGAATCTGCACCATTTGCATTCATCCCATGGGTATTGAAGGGATTCTCACCCAAGCAAAACACGTTCAGGACACTGTGGGGATTTAAAAACAATTAGCAGCATAAATGTTGGGTTTAAACCTGTTGGTTGCTGCTTTTTTCTGTCCCCCCCGTTCATCATAGTGTCCTATAAGTAATTTATTTAAAAAATGAGGGGATGCTCCAACTTGGAGGTTGGAGCAACCTGGGGTAGTGGAAGGCATCAGGGGGTGGAACTGGATGGGCTTGAAGGTCCCTTCCAACCCAAACATTCTGTGATGATTGCATGACCTGGGAGCTGGTGGCATCCAAACCCAGGCTGCAGTGGCTGGCTGGGAGTAGCTCTGTGATCTGCAATCATGGGAAGAGATCCCGCAGATAATCTCCTTCCCTGGCGGAAATATTCCACTTATTTTTATCCTCATTTCCTGTCTGTCAGCCAGTTAATTATCCCTTAGAGGACTTTCTCTGTAAGTCTTTTTCGGGAAGGAAACTTGGCGAGTGCTGCCTGAATGTCCTTGTCCATTTAAACCAGAACAGTGGAGACAATTTTAGTACCTTCTGGAGAAAAAGACCTTTTTCTTTCCCCCCACCTCCTTTTTATTTTTCTGTGAGGCTGTGGCTGTTTTCCCCTGTTTGTGTCAAGCTGCCAGTAACAGTTTTCCTGCCTGGATATTCTCTTCCACGATGCACATGCAAGCTTCTCTGCAGGGGGAGTGTGAAGAGGAGGCTCTTGCAACTCCAGAATATCCATGCATTATATATTGCATGGATGGACACCTGGGCTTGCTCCAGACCTGCTCATCCAGGGCTGGGGCCATCCCTCTGCTCTCCTGATCATCAGCCTCCTTAATGGATGTCCTTGAGGAAGCATTTAAAAATGCAAACCATTTCTGTTGCTGTAGAAACCACTCTTCTGGAAATGGGGATAAAATGTGACTCCTGGGAGGTCAGAACTGCTTTCTGAGAGGTGGTGGGTGCTGGTGGCAGGAGCACAGGTCACAGACACCTTTCCCAGCTCCCTGGCTGCTGGAGTCCCACTAATTCCCAAGGAGAACAGCTTGGGGCTAATCCACAGGTATTTCTTGTAGCCACCACCACCAGCTCTGAGCAGCCTGGCCAAGTGGAAGGTGTCCCTGCCCATGGCAAGCAGGGCAATGAGATGGGCTTTAAGGTCCTTCCCAGCTCAAACCATACTGGAATTCCACGATCCCTCAGGCTCCTGCAGTCCTAAGCTGGAGTTTCATGTCAGCCCAATCTTCAGCCAAAGGAGCTCTCCAGACGGGCAACCAAGGCTGAATTTTCTCCTGGCTGCCACGTGAAAACACAGAACGTGGTGGCTGCATCCTCTCTGCTGTCACCTGTCCGTTTGCCATGCACTTGCAGGGAGCAGATCCCACAGTTCCCAGCTCTTGCAGAGACAGGGGATCACACAGCGCCCTCCATACTGTGCTTGGGGTGAGACACTGCATTTCTCTTGTTCAGCATTCCCATCACAGCAGGGGAAACCTGTCCAGCCTCCTGAAGCTGCAGAGCCAAGTGGGAACCGGCATAGTGCTCGCAGCAAACTCACTGCAACCCTCACCTGCTTCCAGAGCTGCAGCTGGCAGATGGTCGAGATCCCTGGATTAATCCCAGGCACTTTTGGGAGGCTATTTTTATGGAGATAGATAGGGAAAGTTGGGTCATCTTTTTCGGATGCTGGCCTTTGGCAGTAAAAGATGTTGAGCCTGTGGATTATGGAATTGTAGGCTGCAAGGGATCAGGGAGAGCCTGAGTGTTTCAACACCTCCAGAAGCCCATGCCAAACGAGATGGGCGCTTTGTAAGACATCACCTCTGCAGTGTCTGTGTCCTGAACTCAAATGGCCTCTGGATGAAACCCCAGGGAAAGGCAGCCAAGGTTGGCATTGTGCTTCTGGAATTGCCCTCCTGGGTCTTATCTTTATGGGATGGTGTCTCCTGGTCTGGGCATTACCTTAGGGTGTAGTGATATCTGTTCATCTTTAAAACCATCAAACAAAGTAGGACAAGCTACTTCCTCTCTGAGGCACCTCAAATATTTGGGAGTTCTCTCCTCCATCCTGACTCTTGTATCACCTCCTAAGAAGATAGTTTTCCTAGTGCAGGTTGGTGGAAATTCCCATAAACCTAAAGAAGGGCATCAGGCCTCAACTTCTAATTGATTTGGCTTCTGTCTCTCACGGGGCTTTCACCAGACATTTAACTCACCAAAATTTTGCCTGGAGCGCTCCTTCCCCGTCTCCAGAAATTATTTCCAGTCTGGTCTGATGCCGAGGCACAGATAGGCAGAGCTTGGAAGGCACCCAAGCGCTCTCAGCTCGGCAGGCTGGGGAGTGAGAGTGAATCACAGCCGGGGGATGCGCTGCGTGTCTGTGGGATGTGCGAGGCACGGAGTGCTCCTGCTCCTCGTCTGCGGCGCCTGGGGGGCCCCAGGGAGCTCCTGCAGAGCGCTGAGGGCATTTCCAAAGGGTCCTTGTTGCCTGGAAATACCACTTTTATCCAGTACCAGTCCCGGTGGTTCTTGGGCTCTGATACCTTCTGCCCCTCCGCCCCCCCCCCCCCGCAATGCCAGTGGGAGTAGGGGGGCAGGAGTTGGGTGTTCCTCCAGTCCAGGGGTTTTTCCAGATGCCTTGAGGTCCCATATGGGTCACCAGAACTGCTGCCTGGAGAGGCTGACCTGGAACAGAGACTAGGCAGAGTAAAGGGAATAAAATAGGTATTTATTGAAAGGATACACTTGGGGCAGTGCAAGAGCCTGGCTGGGGCTACACCCAAATTAAATCCAAGATGGATCCCAGTCACCAGTCTTTACACTTTTGTAAGTTTTGGTTCACCTTCATCTACATATTGGGGTCAATTATCCAACCATAGCCCCAGGCTACGAAGTATCAGCCCCTTGGCTTGCCCCCTTTCCCTCGCAGTTGTTTCTGCTTTTTGGGTACTGGTTGTCCTTGATTCTCTAGCTAGAAAGGGATTGTTTTTGTCTAACTACCCTGTGAAGAGACATTACTAACACCTAATATGAAGTTTCAGAGTTACACACTAAGCAGCAGAGATTCTGGAAAAATATAAAAGCTAAAACCCAAGGCATCATCCTCAGGTCTCTTTTGCCTCCCAGGTGCTGAGTTAGCACCTCTGCATCCAGCAGGGATTCCTGCTGAGAGCTGGGAGTGGGCAGGAAGCAGTACCTGAGGAAGGAGCTGGCTGTGATCCCTCTGAGATGCTGTTGGGGTGGCAGTCGTGTGGCAGCATCCATGTCCTGCAATGCATTCCTGGGAAATTCTCTCTCAGGACATCTTGCATCTCGTCCCGCACTGTCCAGGCACGCTCTTATCCCTGCCCTTTTCCAAGGGATGGCTGCAGTGGCCCCATGGGCTCACACGGATTTGTCCCTGGCAGCTTTTTAAGCCATGCCTGTGGGCTTTAGTCGATGCACCTGTGGTTAAATCCACCCCTATTCGATGTCACCCTTTAGTGTTGGAGGGTTTGGGGCCAGGAATTATTGATCTGTGGGAATCATGGAATTCTTAAAGTAGGAAAAGCCCTCCAAGTCCAACCCAGTGCTGCCAAACCCACTACTGAACCGTGTCCCCAAGTGCCACATCCACACGTTCTTGGACATGGATCAGCAGTGCTGATGGCTTCCAACCAGTCAGGATATTCTAGTTTTTGCTCCCTGAAATACATGGTTCTCCTTTCCTTGCAGGACAGGACTAGTTTTCTCTTGGGAACAGCAATCCATGCTATTGCTTGTCCCTGCCAGCATGAAGGAGATTTGGTTTGACTTTTAGCTGAGTTTTGGACCTGTTCTCATTTGGAAGGGGTGATGCTGGCTCTGCCAGAGATGGTCTTCACACAAAAACACATCTTCAGGCACTTGTGCCTGAATGGGGCTCATTAATTTATTTGCCATTTATAGACCCAGCTTCATGCTCATCTTTAAAAAGCAAAAAGCTCATTAATGGGGAATTTTTTGCCCAAATGCAGCAGCATCTCTGACTCCTACACAGAGGTGCTGCCACCCATAGCTACGGACTGATCTCCAGTTTGAGCCTCTACCCCCTGGCTTTGGCTACTCTCACCTCCTCCTTAGACAGAATTAGACTTGATTTTAGTCAAGGTGAGTTATGAGCAAGTGAAAAGCTCAATAAACATCTAACTGATATCACAAGCTTGAATAGATGGAGCCAAAATTACTTTAATTGATAAGGAATTTTATTTTTCTTTCCAATGGAGGGAGCCAACCTGAGGATTGCTGTAGAAATTTCGGGTGGGTTGGAAACAGGATGAACAACAGGATGTGTTCAGAGGTGAACAGAAGCACTCTGGGATTCAGTTTGGAACAGATTTCATTAATGGAGCTGACTTCATTAATATCTTTCCTAATCAGCTGGGCTCACATGGAGGAGCACATGGATCACTTCTGCAGCTGAGACAGTGGAGAGCATGGAGGAGAGGAGCTGGATGTCCCACAGGGAGGATGGAGCCGCCTTGGGGCCTGTGAGGAGAAGCAGTGTGAGATGATGTAATGCAGGTAGCGTGTTTGCCTCCTTCATCTGTTAACAACATCTCTTTAATCCCTATTAATAAAACTTGGCCCATTTGCAGGGCTCTCATCCGTGTGAATTGCCACAGGAAGAGGAAGTGGGGTAGAAACTGATTGCAGGAATGGCTGTAGGCACAGGAGGATGTCGCTAGTGCAGCCCTGGGAGATGGGTTTAGCAGAGAGGGAAGTTTCGCTGCCTCCCTCCGAGGCTTTGGTCAGAGCTTGCTCAGGGAAAGCAAGCTGCCAGTGGAAGAGGTGTGGGGGAGCACAGAGGGATGCCAAACAGCGGGATGGTGGAATTAGGAAGCTCATTGTGGGTACCGTTTGCAGAGGATGCCACAGGATGGGAAGGTGGGCTGGGCGTGGAGCAGGAATCCATCAGCCCATCAGTGATGCTGCGGGAGCGCCGCCATTCCCAGCCAGGAAAACAGCTGCCCTGGTGTGAGGGCACGCCTGGAGCAGGCTGGAGGCTGCCAAGGAGGTGGTGATTGCACCCTGCTGCTTTCACCTTGCTGACTGACTGACATCTGTGCCCGCACTTGTCTGCCTGCACGGACATCTCCTCCAACCATCTCAGCTGGCTCCGACTCCTCCTCTCCAAACCTGCCATCTCCCTGTTTGCTCCTTTTCCAGCCTGCCACACAGGAGCATCATTACGGCTGTCTAGGCAAGGAAATGATCCTACTGGTTTTTGTGGGGTTGGGGTAATGCTGAGTAATTAATTCATGTGATTCAGCACTCCCAGTGCCAAGAGTAATGCTGGAGTGTCCCTGCACTGGTGGGACTGCTCTCTGCGGGAGGTTTAGGATCAGGACAGTTCACCCTTTGCCTTTGGGGTGAGAAGTGCAGTCTCAGCAGTGCTTGGCAATTCCCTCTGCCCCGCGGGCTTTCCCACAAAGTGTAGTTGTGATTCCTGTTGCTTCCGAGTGATTGGAAGGAGGGCCTAATTTTTGCAACATACAGCCACCAGATATTGTGTTCAGCTCAAAGGTGATAATGTAAATCTTTTTTTTTTTTTTTTTTTGCACCAGAGTTATTACCTCAATCAAATATTTATTTACAGCACACGTTGGCAAATGCAGGCTTGACATAAAGTAATTCACTCCGGGTGTGTAGTGTTTAATGGGATTATTCTTCCCAGAGTAGCTGAGCCTCCTTTGCCCAGATTGTTGTGGCTGCCCCTGGATCCATGGCAGTGTCCAAGGCAAGGCTGGACAGGGCTTGGAGCAATTTGGGATAGTGGAAGGTGCCCCTGCCCATGGCAGGGAGTGGAACTGGGTGATTTTTAAGGTTCCTTCCAACCCAGACCACACTATGATTCCATGATTCAGTCTGAGATGGGAGGATCAGGATGTAGCTGGGCCTGTGGTGCCAGTGGACACATCCAGGTAGAGAATTTCGGGCACTAGGAGAGGCAAAAGCAGCAAGGAGGCTTTTTTTCCCCTTAGGAAAGAGTTTACTAGCAACTTCTGGAAGCAAATGGGGGATTGCTGTACCTCAGGATACACAGCTAAAGGATGCACTGCTCCAAATCACAGATTATTCCCCTGTTTAAGGCAAGGCATGGAAAAAAACCCCCAAGAGTTGCAATCTGCCCTGGATGGATAAAGTGTCAGGTCATGAGGTTTAGGAGACCTCATGTTTATCCCTTCAGGTCCTGACACAGGAGAGTAGGAAGAAACCTCCTGGCAATGGAAGTGTCTGGGTTCTGTGCTTGGGATAACACAGCTGCACAGATGTGCTCAGACTGCAGGCCAAGGCACAGGAATTAGGGGAAAGCTGAATTTCCTGAGCTCTTCCAAGACTGTGCTTTTTTTTTTAAGCCCATCTCCTGGCAATGGATATCTTTGTCCTTGCCACGGGATCATGGGGAGATAAGATTTCCCTGCAGGGAAGCTGACAGATGTCCCTGTGCATTGCTGGCCGAGCTGGGTGGTTTGTGGCTTCCCCATGCTCAGGAGTTTTGATCTCCCTCCAATTCCTGTGCCAAAGATGTCTCCATGGCCTCATCTTCATCCACACCCATGAGGATCCCTCTCTGTGAGCAACAGAGAGCACATCCCTTGTTTAATCAGGTGCCCTCTCAGCGATGGGTCCAGCAGGTGGCAGAGCCGTGGGACAGCACCAGGATCATCTGGATGAATCCCCCAGGACACAGAGGGATGCAGCTGCTGTTTGCAGCCAGCCATCTCTTCCCCCACTGCTCCTGTGACATGTGGACACTGCTTCTCCATTTCCCGGCTGAAGGGGAAGTGCCACAGCCGTGGTGGGTGCAGAGGAGCAGCCTTGTGACCATGACACATCTCATTAGTCAGCTCACAGGGAGGGGAGGGGAGGTTTGCAGCAGGATTTTAGCTCCATGGGAGCTGGACACCGGTGGAGAGCAGGGATTAGGAGCTGGAGACATGATCCCACTCTGGCTGCACGTATTCTCCACGGTGCTGACTAATGTGTGGCAAAGGATCCAGCAGGAATCCTGCTCCCAGTGTGTGCTTTTCCATGGCCTCCTCCCAGCACCACAAGGCACCACAATGTCCCAGGGACTTGGCAGTGAATTCTCATCCTCGGTGGACACACATATTCCTGCCTGAGGTTCCTCACCTGCTGCAGGATCGATGCCGGGGCATTCTTGGGGTTGTAGGTTGCACCCTCTGTGTTCCCACTAGGTGAAGATGGTCCCTTTATGCCTTTCCTTTTCCCTCATTTTCTTCAGAGGGATCTCTGACTGCTCCAAGCTGAGGTTTTGAGAGTGATGGAGGAGAGGAGGCAGAGTGCAAGCTGGTTTGTGCTGTCCCATGGCTCAGCTGTGCCCCTGCCTCTTGCCCAAGAGCATTCCTATAGGGAACAGCTGCGAAGAGGAGTCTGCAGGGCTGGTGCCTTGTGGGATGGGAGGGAATTGTCTGTCCCTCGTGATGACGTGAGGTTGCAGGAATACAACAGGGAACAAGGAACACAACAACACAACAAGGAACGAGGCTGCCTCCAAACCCAGATAAATGGTAAGATCATGGAATGGGAGACACGAGGCCATGGCATTACCTGTTGGGATATGTTCATCCTGAGCCCTGGCTGAGCTGCCAAGCAGGAAAAGCCCGTGCCAGGCTCTCACAGCTCTCTGCCTGTCGGGATTGCTGTCTCCAGCTTTTGGCTTCCAGCTCGGATGTTCTCCTGAGCAGACCTGCTGTCTCTGCCGCCAGTTTATCCAGCTGTTATCAGCAGATGCCCTTCCTTGGTGACTCATGCCCTGCTCCCTGACCACATCCCCTTCTCTCGTGTCCCCCACCCACCACAACTGAGTCACTTGCCCTCCTGTCACAAGCCAGGAGCTCTTATTTGGTCACACATGGAGACACTTCTCGCCCACTCTGACGTAAGCTCTTCTCGAGTTCCTTTTCCCAAGCAGGCTCTGGAGTGGGAATTTGCTTGCACACTGCCCAGGCTCTTTTTCTCCCTTAGTGCTCTCCCCACAGGGACCAGCCCAGCCCAATGGTGCTGGAGGTCACCCAACAGCCCAGCACTCCCCAGTCTTGGCTGGTTTGTATTTAGGATGTGACTTGTGAAGGTGGGAGCTGTGAAAACCCAATGCTCAAAAAACCTTTCCCATCTTCTGAGCATCCTGTAGCTGCAGGAAACGACTTTCTGGTGTTACCCCATAAAAACAGCATTTTCAGCTGCTAAAGGAGAATTTAAATGGAATTTAATTTAATAAAGGGAATCATAATTTAATAAAGGGAATTTTAGCAAGGGTTCTCTTTTCTTGCACCTAATTTAGGCCTATCCCTGTCCCTCTCTATCCCATTAAATGTTGATGCAATTTCATCTTCCCAGTCTCTTTTCGAAGCCCTGTGGTGTAACTTTCCTGGCATGGGATGGCCACACTCTGAATAAAAACATCAACCTGTCTGTACAGCTATAAAACAAGGTAATTTTTCACATGGGTGTCACTGCCCTTGATTTGGAGAAAGAGGAGCTGGCAAAATCCAACCTCTCCAGCCTTTTCCTTGGAGAAAGAGCATGGTGTGTGTACAATCCTGGGCTGGGAGAAGCTGGATCAAACCTTGCTTCAGTCATCCTGAGTGACCAGGCACAGCCACTGCCTCTCCTGAGGTCAGACCCGGGGAAGGAAGAAGATGGATATCAGGTTTAGCCATGGCTGCTGCAGCCTGGAATGTGGTAATATCCCTGCACGCCCTCCCACATCTTGCAGGCAAGCTTGGAAAGCCTCGGATGTTTCTTGTTCAGACAGGATTGTTGTTTGTCCCTCTGGCAGCTGGCGAGGTGGGCTGGCTGCCTGCCCTCGTCCCCTCCCTCAGGGGTACAAAGCTTCTTGCAGGAAAGCTCTAGCAGGGCAGGGAGCTGGAGCTCAGTTCCCCAAGCACCCTCCTCGGTGGCCCATCTTGTGCTGGGAGTGCTGGATGGATGCTTTGTGCTGTCCCTGACTGATGCCAGAAGGAAATGTTCCTGATGGAAACACCTTTCCATTGGGAAAGACAGGCCAATTACCACATCACTAGTGCTGATATGCTCCCTTCACTACCTCCCTTTTCCTCCTCTTCTCCATGTTTTTCTAGTCCATTCATAGCTGCATCTCCCCCTCCTTGCCCTCCTTGGATCTCCCATTTTACCTTTTCAATGCATCCCAGAGGATTGTGAGTTTCCTTTCCAGCCCGTGGGTTTGGCTGCTCCCTGAGCCTGGAAGAGCTCTGCAGATGTGTGTAAAAACCTCCTCCTTGCTGCCAGAAACCACTGGACTGTCCCTCCTGCAGGAAAGGACAAAATAAAGCCACTGTTTTGGTTTCCTGCTGGAGCAGCATAGTGCAGTATCCCTCCCAAAAGCAGCTGTTTAGCTCCAGAAGCTACACAAGATGACACAGGAGTGGGATTGTTCCAGAATTTTTGGAGGCTGGATGGCAATGCAGTTGTGGTAAACCAATCATTGCTCAGAAATGTCCTTTGTTTTCCTGGTGGTTTTTTTTCCCACTCTTTCTCCTCAGCTTCCCTTATAATTAGGTGCTGCAGGCTCCAAAGTCACCAGGATTGCCTTTCATCCAGGAATGGATGCTGGAATGGCCATTGAGCTCAAGTCCATCTCAGGGCTGCTGCAGGTTCCTGGAGGGATTCCTTCCCTTAGGAAATGAACCTGAATTCCCACCCCTGTTGCCACCAGGGGCCACAAAGTGCCAAAGTCACCTCAGCTGTTCAGAGCCCCAAGTGCCCTCGGTTCCAAAGCAGCTGAGTCACTTGTGATTCATCCAAAGCCTGAAGCACAGCAGGGTAATAAATTTCATTTTCTCTTTCCCCAGCTGGTGCTGTAACATCTCCTGAACTCCCTCCTCACCTTGCATTCCCTGGAGAGAGGAATGCTCCACATTGAGATGTCTCCAGGAAAGGGACATCCCAGCACCACCAGGCTGGTAGCCCCGTGCTTCTCCACCTGGCTGGCACTCTGAGTGGGAAGAAGGGACAGAATGCAGGGGATTTGGCTGGGAATCCTGCATCCCTCACTCCTGCTGCTTGTTTCATGGCAGGAAGAAGGAATTTACAGCCTGGTGCTGCGTGGCTCAGTGAGAAGCAGAAATACAGGCTGGGTGGGGAATGGATGGAGAGCAGCCCTGAGGAGAAAGACTTGTTGAGAAGCTCAGCAGGACCCAGCCATGAGCATTTGCAGCCCAGAAAATCACCCTGTGCTGGGGTTTTCCCTGATCCCACAGCGTGGGAAGCAGGGAAGGGGGGAATTCTACCCCTCTGGCCTGCTCAGGTGAGACCCCACCTGCAGAGCTGTGTCCAGCCCTGGGGTCAAAGCAGAGGGATGTGGAGCTACAGTACAGCTCCAAGGGCTGGAGCCCCTGCTGGAGCCAGGCTGGGAGAGCTGGGAATGTTCCTCTGGAGAGGAGAAGGCTCCAGGGAGAGCTCAGAGCTCCTTCCAGTGCCTAAAAGGGCTCCAGGAGAGCTGGAGAGGGACTGGGGACAAGGGATGGAGGGACAGGACACAGGGAATGGCTTGCCACTGCCAGAGGGCAGGGATGGATGGGATACTAGGAAGGAATTGTTCCCTGTGAGGGTGGGCAGGCCCTGGCACAGGGTGCCCAGAGAAGCTGTGGCTGCTCTGGATCCCTGGAAGTGTCCAAGGCCAGGCTGGACATTGGGGCTTGGAGCAGCCTGGGACAGTGGAAGGTGTGGCAGGGGTGGCACCGGATGATCTTCAAGGTCCTTTCCAACCCACATTTTTCTATGATTTTATGGGATCAAAACTTGGCTTGCAGGGCAGACTGGGGGGATTTTGGAGCTGGGAAGTTGCAGCTGCTCTGCGTCTGCTGGGTGTAGCTGCACACACAAGTTCTCTGCACAAGAGGAAGCTGGTGGGAAGAGCCTGGTGCTCTGCAGAGGAGCTGGCTGAGCTCCAGGTTTGGCTGGAACAGCTGGCCACCCTTAGAGTCTCTCCTCACTCAGGAGTCCCCTGGGAACCAGCAGTGGGATCAAAACATACTCAGGTGGTTTCCTTCAGCTGCACTGGCCAGGCTTGCTTTGCTTCCCAGATCAGGCCATGGAATTCACCAAGGTTCAAAGCTTTGCCTAAATAAGAGCAATTTCCTCCTGCCTGGGTTAGCAGCAAACCATGATTTACTCTTTGCCTCAACAGTTTGAAAAGGAAGGAAGGCAATCCTTTGGGGAAGTGTGCTATGAATGATAATGGTCCTTCGGGAGGACCCAGAAATTCAGGGAGATGGCATGAGAGCAGCTCTTTTGCAGGCTTTGCCCTGGAATAGCAAGGGCTGGCTGTGCCTGGTGCTGATTTTCCAGGCTGGGGCAGGGCTGGGCTGTGGGGGACAGAGTGGTTCATGTACAGCCCGAGAGCATCACCACACCTGAGCCAAAGGAGCTGGCCCTGGATTCAGGAAACTTCATTCCTTTCTTTGTCTGCAAACCAGGAGCAGTTCTTACAGCCAAGTTTTCCCAACTCCCTCCGGCCTCCAGCATATTTTCCTGCCTGTTCTGCTTCCTCTGAGGATCTCAAAGGCTGGAGTGGCTCTGATCCCTCCTGCAGCTGCAGGTGAGAGAAAGGTGGGCTCTGCAGCAGGGGAATCCCTGTTCAACCACATCCAGGCAGTGCTGTGTGTGTGGGATTCCTCAAGGAGCCACAAAGAAATGCTCCCTCCTGGCTGGGCCACAGATCTCATCCTGCACAACAGCGTCAGGAAAAGGTTGGGAGTCCAGCAGCAAAATCTTTGGTCTTGGTGCAGCTTTCCAGCAGCTTTCAGCTTAGAAGAAGAGGTAGGAAATGCCCCAGTGCTGGGGATTTCCTTCACCTTCTGTTCAGAAGCTGCCTGCAGAGGACCTTCCTTAGAGCTGGGGTGACAACCAGCTGGGACCTGCAGCAGCCTGGCCCCCGAGCCATGGCTGCTGTGCTGGGGCTCTTCCCATGCCAGGGGAGGGCGATTGCAGCTGCATTGGTTGGTGTCACTGAGGTGGGGTGACACCTCCTGGGGGCATTTCTGTCCTCAGAAATGAGATAGTGACATTTGCTGGAGTGTTTCTGCAGGACTGGGATGGTGCATCTCCTGGGGGCACTTCTGTGGCACTGGGATAATGTTATTTCTGCAGGACTGGAATGGTGGCATCTCCTGGGATAATGTTATCCCCCGGATGCATTTCCAGAGGGTGTCTCCGGGGCATCACCAGGGACAGTGGCTGTGAGGAGCAGAATGGGATGGCCAGCCCTGCCTTTGTCCCAGCATCAGGACTTGGTGCAGGAGTTGCTGCTTGCCAGCTTGAGGCATCCCTGGCTCTCCCGGGGCTCTGGGACAAAGCTTCCTTTCACCTTGGAGCATCCGGAAAATATAACGGGGCAGCAATTACTGCTGCAAGCTTGGGCCTGGTGGATGGGTGGCGAGGAGCCAGTGATTGTTAATCAGGCATTTTGCTGCTGGGATTTTGCTGCTGTGCAGGAATTTGTTTGCACCAGGGGGGCTTTGTGTCTGGCTGAGCCCCCAAGAGGCTGCTGGGAGCCATGTCCCAGGAATGTGTGGGGCAGGTCCAAGCCAGAATCCAACCAAAACCTCCCGCTGACCTGATCCCATGCGGATTTTGGGTCAGGATGAGCTTTTTCCTGAGACAGGGAGGAGGTGTCAGCAGGCTGCTCTCCTCTTGGAGGGATGGGTTTATGCATTCCTGCCTTTACCAAATGCTCCCTCAGGCTGCTGGTCTCTCATTCCCAGATTTTCTCCATCATAGATTGGGTTAGAAAGGACCTTAAAGCTCATCATGTTCCACCCCCTTCCATGAGCAGGGACACCTTCCACCAGAGCAGGTTCCTCCAAGCTCCTTCCAACTTGGCCTTGGACACTTCCAGGGATGGGCCAGCTTCGCTGGGCAACCTTTTCCCCACCCTCAAGGACATGCACAGGCCATGAGGGGGAAGCTGGGCACTGAGGCCAGGTGGAAGAAGGTCTGAGTGTGCTCCAAAGTGATGCCCAGGCCATGCCATCCCAGCTTGTTCTGCAGTTTAAATGGGAACTACTCCATGGGATAATCAGGGAGGGCTGTTCAGTGCTCCCCAGCAGCTGGGCAGATCCTGAAGGAGATTCCTGCTCGTGGGATGGTGTGAGAGAGGGTCAGGGCAGATGGGATCTGACACCCCCCAGCATCCTCCTTCAGCAGAGCCTTGTCTTGTCCTGGCCAACATTTTTTGCTCAGTTGCAAAATAGGAGGCCTGGAACTTCTCCCACATGGAAGGAGACCTGGAGCTTAGATTCCCACTGCCACCTCCTGCCTCTGTGGGATAAAACCTGAACTCCTGCCCTTCCCCTCCCCACCAGACCACTCCAGTTGCTCCTGTGTTCATAAATGTGGGGGTGAACAGCTGGGGCCAGTCCCAGCCCCAGGCTAAAACCCACGGGAAGGGAAAGCAGGAGACAGGGCAGAGGTGGGAAAGCACTGCAGTGTGGAAGAGCAGGGGCAGGAGGGTCCAGGCACCCAGCACTGCAGCCTGCTCAGGAAATGGGCTTTTGGTTAGGCAGTTCTACACAGCTCTAATTAAATTATGGGATTAGAGCCATCTCGTTCCTCACTCATCTGCTGCCAAGTGCTCGTTCCAAGGGAGTGCCCTCCATGAAAGGGAAATCTGCCCGTGGAGTCACTCCCTGACTGCACTGCACTGCAGATGGGCTGTCTGGAGCGTGCCATTCCCGCTGGCCTCCTCTGATCCCCGCCTGCAGGCCTGGCAGGAAGATTCTGGGATGGATAATCCCCTGCTGGTCCACCCTGGGCAAGCCTTTCAAAGGGGCAGTTGGTGCAGAGCATAAAATTGGCAGGATTTTCCAAGATCACAGAATCATCACTAAGGTTGAAAGAACCCTCTAAGCTCGAGTGCAAGCACCAAACCGTGTCCCCAGGATGCCCTGTAAATATCACAAGGTCTGCAACCCACAGAAAGGGAGGAGAGAGTCCTCGGGAATCCCTGGTCAGCAGGGCAGGGAACAAGACTTTACCCTCAAGGAAGCATAACCAACCTTAAAAATATATATATCCCAGCAGCCAGCAGCAGAAGAAACTGCAAGGTACAAAACTGAGTTCCCCTTCAATTTGCTTCTTGTTGGCAGATAATATAAATTGCCCATCCCATGGCAGACCTGGGGTATGCCCATGGATTAGAGAGAGATTTGGGTGCTTTCTCAGCTTACATTTTGGCACTGGTTTTGCTGTTGCTTCACAGAGAAGTTTCCAGGAAGATCTGGAGCTAAGGGAAAGGTTTCTGTCCTGCCACCATGATCGTGTGAGTTATCACCAGGCTTTGGGGAGCTGGGTAATCTGGTTTGGTGAAAAAATGTGGCCCATTTGCAGAAAAACGCCACAGGAGAGCTGGAGAGGGACTGGGGACAAGGGATGAAGGGACAGGGATGGATGGGATATTGGGAAGGAATTGTTCCCTGGGAGGGTGGGCAGGCCTTGGCACAGGGTGCCCAGAGAAGCTGTGGCTGCCCCTGGATCCCTGGCAGTGTCCCAGGGCAGGTCGAACACTGGGGTTGGAGCACCCTGGGACAGTGGAAGGTGTCCCTGCCCATATCAGGGGATGGAATGGGATGGGCTTTAAGGTCCCTCCCAACCCAAACCATTCTGTGATCCCATGAACACAACCCTTTGAAACATTCCTGCTCTGTTATCTGCAAATTCCCACTTCCCAGTCACTGGAGCAGATGAAACAGATTTCCCTTGCTTGTTGTTCAGTGTGAAAGCCCATAAAAGTTTTCCTGGCAGTGCTGCTGCCACAGGATCCATGGCAAGGATTTAACCTCGGCTGTCTCCCCCATTCAGTCACTTTGCTGCGTAATTACTCTTGGAGAAGCTATTTCTCCCCATTTTCTGCTTTCCTGGCTGCAGGCATAGGATGTCTTAGTTTTAATTTACTCCTGGACAAGCTCTCAATGCCTCTTGCTTGTGCAGAGCTAAAGAAAACCTCCTCGAGAAGCAGTATCTTCCTACAAATCCAGTTTCTCCCTGGAGGTGGTTAAACAGCAGCTGGACACAGCGATGGATCTGTCTGGCCCTACCTCTGAACAAGGGTTTGGAGCAGTGGCCTCCAGGGGTCATTTCACACGGAATTACTCTGGTCTGCTGATTCCAGTCTCCTGCAGAGTCACGGTGTTCCCCTTTCTCCCTAGCCCAACCCCAACCCTGCCCAGATCCCCCCACCCAGAGGGGAGCCTTAAAGCTGTGGAGCCAGCACCAAATATTTACCTTCCCCGGGATTTGTCTTAGGGAATCCAGGTAAAAGAGCTGAAAGGGGAATGGTGAGGGGGAGTTGTTTGCTTTTCAAACCGGACCAGCAAGTGCCTACGGAATTACCTGGATGCCAGAGAATGTTCAGCCATAAATCTTATTAACAGCGCTCTGCAGCAACGCAGATGTGAGGGAAGGGAAATAAAAGGAGACAAATGAGGAAGGGGACGGGCCTGGAATGATAAAGAAAGAAAGGGGCAAAGCCTGGCTTGCAGCCGGAGGTTTTAATGGGAAGGGCTTCAGCTCTGTGAGGAAATAAGCTGGAACAGGTCTGGCAGGATAGCTCTCCACCAGAGAGCTCCTCTTGCAGAATACCAATGATTTGCATCCTAAATAAAGCGGCTCAGGAGCAGCAGCTATTCCAGGAGCTCTACCTGTGCTAGGGCAGGAGCGGGGAGGTGGAAGGGAGCAGAACACAAAACAACACCTGCCCTGGAGAAGGGCAGTGATCCAAAAGGTTGGAGGGCACACTTTCATGCCTGCTCGCCTTTGTGGCAGAATAGCCAGGCTTTGTTTTCCATGGAATCCCAGAATAGTTTGGGTTGGAATGGAGCTCAAAGCCCATCCAGTTCCACCTCCCTGCCGTGGGCAGGGACACCTTCCACTATCCCAGGTTGCTCCAAGCCCCCGTGTCCAACCTGGCCTTGGACACTGCCAGGGATCCAGGGGCAGCCACAGCTTCTATGGTCAGTCTATGCCAGTGCTCACCATCCTTCTCATTTGTTGCTTTTCTTGCCTTTTTTCTCCTGTCTGTGATGCAGGAACAGTGCTGTGCCCATATCCCAAACCCACTCTGACCCTGGAAATTACTCTGAGGAAGCCTCTGGCAAGGGCTGGGAGCTCTGAGAAAGGGAAAACACCTCTGTTTGCAGAGCAAGGGTGGGTTCCTGTGCCTGCCTGTGCCCACTCAAGGCTGTCCCAGCCACGTGCCAAGGCTTCAAAATCTTCCTGCTGGCCGCCAGGAGCATCTAATGGCAAGTGGAGCAGGGGCAGAAGGCCAGCAGGAATTACAGCCTCACAGGAAGATGCTCCCAGCACTTCTCTTCCTCTGGCATTGGGTTTATCAGGTGCCTGAGCCACCCTCCAGCCCTTGCAGCCCTGCATGCCCAATTTTCCAAGCAGCTCCATCTTTGGCAGTGTCTGTGCCTTTTCCCCTCCCGGGCTGGCAAGGTGAGAAATCCACCTCAGGCAAGCTGTTCACAGGAGGAGAGTGGGAGAAGGCTTTCAGACAGCAAGGCTGTGCCCCCAGACACCTTTCCAGCCCTCCAAAATCCACATCCCAGCGGCGCTGATCCCCAGGCTCCATCCTTGCTGCTGTGGGCGTCAGGAAATGGGAACTGCAGCTCCAGCGCTCCTGGTTCTTACCCACATGGGAAAAAGGGAGCATGGGAAGCTGCTGCAGAGCTCCTGCTGTGTAGGAAAACCCTTGGGATGTGTCCATCCACGCCAGGAGAGGACCTGGACACGGCGTGCTTTGAACAAGCCGAGGTGATGCCCGGGTCCACGCTGGCCATGGGTCGTTCTAGGGCACTGGAAAACAGTGCCACATCCAGCCCTGTGCTTCTGGTTATCAGCTGGTGACAAGGGCTGCCGACAGGAGCAGAGCCAGGATTTAAAAGCTGTGATCCAAACCCTGCTCTGCTGCCTGTTCTGGGTCACCTGCAAGGCCACGCCGCGCTTATTTTCAGAGTCTGGCTCGGAGGTGGATGGAAGCTGATGAATTTATACCCGGGAGAGCCAGAGATCCTGGCAGTCACTGCTTCAACTCCGAAGGAATTGGGAGAGGAGGAGGGGGTCAACAGAGAAGGGGACAGGTCTGGCTTGCTCTTGATTTCTCTTTCCTGGTGTGGTGACATTTTGCTGAAACATCAGCTTTTTTTTTTAATAGTGCTAGAAAATATTTCAGAAACCCTTTCCTTGCCAGTATGCAGTTCTTCTCTAAATCTTGTGCCTTCCAGATCTCCCAAAATAAACTGCTGTAGCCACAGACAGCCATTGCTTTGGTAGCCTAAGCTGCCGTGGATGAAAACACACTGGACCATCAGTCAGGCTGCACCTGGCTACCAAAAAAAGCCCTTGGGACTGGCAGCATCCAATATTTATGGTTTCTGTCCTGGCCTGCAGTGACAGGACATGGCAAGTGGCTTCCCACTGCCAGAGGGCAGGGATGGATGGGATACTAGGAAGGAATTATTCCCTGTGAGGGTGGGCAGGCCCTGGCACAGGGTGCCCAGAGAAGCTGTGGCTGCCCCTGGATCCCTGGAAGTGTCCCAGGCCCGGGTGGACACTGGGGCTTGGAGCAGCCTGGGACAGTGGAAGGTGTCCCTGCCCATGGCAGGGGGTGGAACGAGATGGTTCTGAAGGTCCCTCTCAACCTAAATCCTTTGAGGATGATGATGGGTCTCTGATTTTTTCCAGCCTCGAGGGGTAGGAAATCGACTGCTAAAAGCCTGGGTAAGAGCAAGTCCGGGAAAACATCTTTAGAAAGCATCTTTAAAGTGTTTTGTTGATGCACTTCCCCTATTTTTCGTCAAGCCTGAGGGGGCTGATATGCAGCTGAAAACAGTTTCCGTTGTTTTCCAGCTCCTCCAGGGCTGCTCCAGGCAGGCATCTTCAGGAAAGCCGCTCGGAATTGACTTCCAAATGAGAGTAATTAAAGCAAACGAGGCCTTTGCAGGGAGGGAAGAGCTCCCGGCTGGATGATGCACTCGGCTCAAGGTAATTGTCCTAGGGCAGCTCTCACACTGTGCTGGGGATGGGATGGTTTAACACTCCACACACTTCTCCTTCCTTCCCATTATTTTCCCATTTCCAGGAGGCTCCTACCTGGGGTGTCCCTGTCATCCTGGCCGGCTTTAAGTGACTTCTGCCTGAGCCTGCCTGGTCTCACTCAGCTGCTGCCAAGGTTTTAAGGAGATTTAGTGTCCCCCACACCCCTGGGGCAAAGGGAGGTGGGGAGCAAGGTGGGATTTGGAGCCCTGGAAACTCTGGAGTGTTGGTTTTCTTCCCCCATCAAAAAACAGAGGCCAATTTTGCAACCTTAGCGCAAAGCAAGGAGAAGAAAGCACTAAATGAGGCAAGAACCGCCAATTTCACAACAATTGTCAAGAAACAGTGAACTGAAATATCCCCTAAGGGTGGGGAAAATGTCAAGCCTGAGCAGTTGTCACTGGCTTTTTTTTTACCTGCAAGTCACACATTGCATCACTCCCTGGGGATGTTCCTGCTCCTCTGACACTTCTTGACCTTTCCCAAAATGTTGTGGAAAGGTTTCTCTCTCTGTTCTTCTTTTTAATATTTTTTTATTTTCTTCAAGCCAGAAATGAACAAATGGAAAATATAAAAGAACATGAAAATGTCCCAATTCTTTCAAAATAGCTCCTGGGTAATTTCCACCCTCAATTACAGATTCTGTGCACCAGTGAAAAAAAAAAAAATATATATATATATAAAATCTGTATCTCCTGTGGAGCACAGGACGATTTTCCTTTGTCCACGTGCCTTGGGCACTGACCTGGGGACGTGGGGAGGCTTTCCTTGGGCTTTGGTGACTCTGAAAGCCCCGTTGTTCCTTCACAGGGTCCCTTTATGCTGATCGTGCACATTCTGCGGGCATCTGTCAACAGGGGAGGGGGGAAATTGCTGAAATGGGTAATAAAGGAGATGAAAACAATCCGTGCTGGCCTCTGGATAATAACCAGCTGATATTAAGCCTAAGCCCAGCTGAAAACAGTTAGTAATAAATGGGCATTAATTAAAGCCAAATTACAGGGGAAGGTGCAGGCCTGGCTCTCAATCCAATTAGAAGCCTGAAATTCATAATGGGGAGAATCTGTCCAGCCTGTGAATCAATGATCAAAGGCTGGGAAGCAACAGCAGGACTGTGTCAGGGTTTGGATGATGCCCTGGACAGGGAAGAGGCCAGAGGAGGATTAAGGGAGAGCTTGTTTGGGTTTGCCACACACCCCAAAAGGTTTGGGATGAGTCCTGATGGGAACAAGGTCACACTGGGGACCTTTTTAAGAAGCTTTGGAATGTGCCATCTTCCAAACGGCCCAAACATCTTTTTTTTTTTTTTTTTTTTTCTTAAAGATATTTTAAAGAGCTTTTAAGATGTGCCATCTTCCAAACACCAACTACGAGGGAAAGCACAGCATTTTGGAAGCTCGGGGTGTTTAAGGCACATCTTCAGGCGTGCCCCACGAATGAGATGGGACATCACTCATCAGCAATACCCAGAAAAGGCCCTTCTGCTCCAGAGAAACTTCACGTGTTTCTCCTCCTGACCCAGATGTGCAGTTCAAGCCCAAAGGGAGTGTCCTCCCCCAGGAACAGCCGTGGGGATGTTTTTGCCATGAGGAAAATGCACTTTGGCACTGGGGTTCAGCACAGCCTGGCTTTACCGGCACCCACAGAGGCAACTGGGAAGGGTGCTCCAACTCGGACTTGTCCCCTGTGGAATTACCCACCAGATAGAGGCTGATCCATGGTGTGGAGCTGGATCCATCCCTCCTGGGGCAGGGATGGCTGGCACAGGGGAGGCATCAGGACTTGCTGGGACCAGACCGACCCCAGGGGAAGGAGCCAGGGAAAAGGAGCTGGCAAAGCTTTGTCTCCTCGGCACAGCTTTGCCAGAAGCAGCCAGTCCCTGGCTTGGAGCAGGAATTCCAGGCGTGTCCCTGCAGGCAGAGCACGAGGGATGCTCTGCACATCCCACACTGGTAGGCAAGGCTGGGTTTGCTGCAGCACGGCCACTCTGCCTGCAAGGAGCAGCAGGAGGGAGCCTGACTCCCCAAATACTGATTTGGAGCAGCCGCAGGGAACGAGCTGAGCCCAGAAATATTTTAATTATCCTTTTCCAAAGGAATCCGTATTTGCAGAGGCTTGAGCACAGAGTGGCAGGATGGTTTGGGTTGGGATTTTAGAGATCACCTCATTCCAGCTTCCCTGCCATGGGCAGGGCTTGTTTCCTGCTGCCAGGCCTGGGCATGCTGAGAGCAAGAGCAATTTTGTGGGATGCTTGGCTGAGGTTTAATAGTTTGGAAAGAAACCAAAACCTTTTAGCCCTTTAGGTGCAGTGGATCCCCCACAATTCCAGCATTGACACGGGGACCTGATGGCTCTGTTTTGAATTTCTGCCACTTAAATGATGGAATATCCTGAGTTTGGAAGAGACCCACAAGGATCATCCAGTCATGGAATATCAATATGAAAGGCTTCAGCAGGGTGATGGGGTCCTGTTGTGTAGGAAATGGCTTTCAATCCATTCAGCTGTATCCAAGATGATTTCTTTCCCTTCCTGACCTGCAGAGATTATTCTAGAAAAACAATTCTTTAGATGCTACAGCAGGAGGAATATAAATAGCTGAACAGATGAACTAGCCTCCCTAGCAGTACAAATACTTCCAAGTGCTCATAGAACAGGGAAAATGAAGGCTGTAGCAGGAAACAGAGGGAATCCCTACACAAAAGAAGGAAATTTGGGAAGAATGACTAATCTAGGAGAGGAAACTAGGTGCTGTGGCTGGCTGCTAGCACGGCAAGTGTCTCTCAAAGCATCAATGTGCATTTGTGAGCAGGGCAAAACAACCTGGAATAGCTGACATTCCAGGAGGAGCAAGGCTCCTGGGATCTCCCAGGGGCCTCGGGGATAGAGGCTCTAAGAGGTCAGGTGAGGAATGGAGTGGGATGAAAACAGAGAATGCCTTTACATGCCAACCTGGGAAGTGCTTGCACCTGGGTGACATCAAGGTGATTTATGAGGGAAGCCCAATTAAGTTTCCCAGTGCTGGGAGCTGTTTTTTGGAGGAATGATGAGAGGAGCAGAGCTTGCTGACTCCTGCAGCCTCCTGTGGGTGCCTGCCCTGCGCTCTGGGTCTCTCCTTGCAAGAGGCACCAAAGTACCCACAACAAGCAAAGACACCTCTGATCCATTTTCCCCATGCCATCCATCCCCTCTGTGATGTCAGCAGAGCTGCCCTCCCTTCCCAGGGATCCCCCCCCTTGGAATTCCAGGGCAGGGAAGATGTGGGGCTTCAGCTTTGGCTTTAACCACAATTATTCAGGGGAATGGTTTGACATGGTGATGACCAAAGGCTCATATTTCAGAGGTGACTTGGCTGCAGCCCTCACAGGCTCTGAGAAAGTGGGAGAAGAGATAAGAAAATGAGGAGAAGCTGGAAAACAGGCCCTCACTATCTCTTGCACCTGGGGCGAATGAACGGGCAGCACGGATGAGACTGATGAGAAACCTCTCAGCTTCATCTGCAGCTTTCTCCTGCCAAGATGTGAGCTCATCAGGGGGAATAAATCCGTGCAGAGCCCCCTCCACAGCCCATTCCTGACCTTTTGGAAAGCAGCATCCCACTGGCTTGTGGTGTCACATGAGCAGAGACACTGGAGGATCTCCACTGCACAGCTGGTGTCCAGCCTTGGCCACTGCCAACCCTTCTCTGGGAGCCAGGCCGGTCAGAATCCATTTAACCCCACCCCACTGCCCTCAGGGGGGGCTTGGCTGCTCCAGCAGAGCTCTCTAGCACAACGCAGAGCCAACAGCCCCAACCCCTGTCACCCTTTCCTACACAGATCCAGGATTCCGAGAACCTTGACCCTGCCTGGAGCCACCCTGGGATCTGGCAGGCAGAGTGGCTGAGGTGTGTGGAGGTTTGGGTCAGGTCAGAGCAGGTTCCTGGCCCCAGGTCAGTGATGGAGGGATGTGGAGGCCCCAGACCAGGGCTTATCTCAGCTATTTGGGCTATTCTAGGTATCTACCTTATCTCAGCGTTCAGTGTCCAGCCCTCTCCGTGAGCCTGGACTGTGGAGAACAGGTTTCATCCTCACAGCCTTCAGACTTTCAGCATTTCCAGCTGCTCCTTGTCTCCTCTCCATTAGGGGAGAAGTAAGACATCCCTATCCACTGCATGGGGTTTGTAATGAGGTGGTCTTTAAGGTCCTTTCCAAGCCGAACCATTCTGTGATTCCATGAATTCACGGATTGGCTTTGAACAGGGAGGTGCAGTTATATCCTTGAAGACTGCAAAAGTCAGATGAGGTGGGAGCCCATGGGGGAAGGGAGATGGCCTTGTGATGCTGATCCCTCTCTTCTATTTTATGCATCCTAAAAAACCCTCTTCCCTGATCTTTTAGGCTGGGGATGGTACCTGGGCTTTGGGCACTGCTCCCCTTCAGTCTTTTTGAATTAGAAGTCCTTCAGAGGGAGATGTTCTCTCTTCTCTACCCCTAGATATCTTTCCCAAAAGGACAGAGTGTCTCCTGGATGATCACAGGAATATGAACAGGAGCTCATGGTTGGAACAGAGGCTCCAAGGCTGTCTGGGTCCATTTGGGTTTCAGCGCTGTGGCTGGATTCTTGGATATCTCACGGGGAGTGATTCATGCCTGGGCCTTTCTTCGTGTCAGGGTTTGTATAACAGCTCTCTGTGATGTATAATAAGAGCTGAGTGAGTGAGTGATGAATTCTTCCCTCACTCAGGGTATTTATAGCTTTTTCTCTTTCTCCTCCAGCGAGTCACCTATTTTCACACGGCTGGTGGGCGCTCTGTGTCAGCGAGGCTCCAGCTCCTCTGCCAGGGCTGGGGGAGACTGGCCAGAGCCTCCAAAGTTTCTCAGGACTGTGAGTGCTGCATTTTCACATACCCTTGTGTGTGAAATCAAACTAAAAGCCACGAGACCACGCAGTTCCCTTTTTATTTTCGGTGGCTCCAAGGGTCTCATTTCCCATCTGCTCCTGCACAGACTCACGTTTTCCTTCTCGCTTTGCACGGGAGCTGGCTCTCAGTATCCTGTTGTGGGATTCTGCTGGGATCATCCTTCCCAGGCTGCACCAGCTCAGACCAGACCAGGTGGGATGAGATCCAGAGCATCTGGTGTGGTTTTTTTTTTACCACCCTCATGATCACACATCATGTGGACCAGCACGGATTTTCACCAGGAGCTTATTACTACTCCCGTGTCCCAAAAATGTGCCCGGGTACATTTTCACCTGGAGGGCTCAGGAAGAGGGAGCAGGTCACCAGCTATGTTCCCAAGATCTCCATCCCTCCATCTCCAGGATGGATGGACATGCAGCATCATGTGGAAAGCTGGAGCCACAGGGATGGACACTTGCACAACGGAGCTTCCAGCCTTGGGGGGGTCTCCTGTCTAAGCAGAAAAGTAATTACAGGTTTTAAAATACTTCATTTGTAACATTCCTCAAGGAGAGCTTTGTGTCTCCTTCCATCTTCCATTATGGGAGTAACATAAAAAATAGACTAAAATTGAAGTTAAATGGTATTTTGAGGATTTTCTTTTCCTATGCCTAACCCACTTCTTCTGTTTTCCCCCCACATTTTGCTTTTTTTTTGTTGTTTTGTTGGGGTTTTTTACACTGAGAGGACTCCTCCCCACTGAGGACGCTTTCAGCTCCCCTTTCCCTGGCCATCCCCCCTCTCCAGGCTGCTCCAGGTTATTCCCTCACCTCCCACCTCCCTCTGCCCGGGGTGGGGGTTTCCTTGTACCATCCTCTTGCAGCTCTGTGCACTTGTGCCCTCCTCCTCTTCCCACAGCCTGATTTATGGGGTTTATCTTTCTTTCCCTTTTACACTGCACCTGATTGCAGTGACCTCTGCTCCCTGCATAGCTTGAATTCCTCAGAGGGGGCTGTGGGAGGGGCTTTCTCCTTCCCTGGGCCACTCCAGATGCCACCAAGGGGTCTGCCCAGGCTGGGGAGTGACAGGGGTGTCCAGGGGGGATGTCCTGCTTTGAGTGGCAGAGAAGGCAAAAACAGGGTCATCCCCTGCCCTGGCGATGTGCTGCTCCCCCCAGCCCACCCCAAAATGTCATCTGTCTGCCTCCCTGGAGCTGGGGAGATGTGCTGGACCTCCCCTGGCATGGGCTGTGATGGGGTCAGGGAGAGGCCAGTGACACCGGGACAGGAATCTTGGTTTTCCCGCTCTCATCAGTTCCTTCCTTTCCCTTCCCAGCGCCTGTGCAGGATCTCTCAGGTTTACACCTGGTAGAGCCAGGGCTGCCCATTCAATGAGGGCTGGAGAAGATCCCAAATTCCTGAGGGTGCTCCTGCCTGTCTGTGCTGGCAGCTTTCCCCTGGGCGGGATCCATCTCCCACCACATCCAAAGGGTGAGGATGAACGAGCCCCGCTCTGCCACGCTGCCTTCAGCCACAGCTCACCCCCGTGTTACAAAAAGGACCATCTGGGAGGTGGAGCAGGTCCAGCTCCCTTGGGGGATGCTCCTCTTCCCTGGGGACTCCTGCATCCATTGCAGCAGCCGGGACTGTCCCTCCCTGGCGTCTCCCTGTCCGGCTCCATGACCTGAGGCACAGCCTGGGGTGGATCAGCAAGGACTCAGGCTGGGACACGGATTAATTAATCATCACCCTCCACCCCTGATTCCCCTCCCTCCAACAAGCCTGACAGCTGAGAGTGAGCAAGAGTGGAGAAGCTCATCCCTCTGCGGGAATTGTGCTTCCCTGGGAGATAAAGTCTCCCAGATGAGAGTGAAATGGTCACTGGAATTTAATTTCTTTTATCTGCAGGCAGTGGCAGGGCACTCACCACTGCCCAGCACCCCACTGCAACCAGGGACATAAAACGAGGGCACAGGGACCCCAGGCTTTTTCCATCTGGGAAATGCACCTTGGCTGTCATTGCACAGTTTCACCCCCGACAAAGCTTTAGGGCCAGGGATGTCTCTGGTGCCAAAAGTGAGAGCAGGCAGTGTTTAGGTCAGCTGGGATGGCTCTCACCACACCCTCTTCTAACACGGGTTTCCCACACCTGCTGGTCTTTAAGGTCTCCTTTTTTCCTTGGAAAAGGAGCAGAACATGTGATTTTTCACTCTGCACTTGGAGAATTTCATGGCTCTCCATCCCATCCTCAGGACAGCCATTCGAGTCACTCATTACAGACACAGTGGTGGGGTGCAGCTCTCAAAGTGAGACAGGGACAAGCTTAAGCCTCTGGGAGGACAGGGTTTTATCTCCAGCTCTCATGGGGCCTTGTGGGTGGGAAACCTCAGCCTGCTGGGGCTTGGTCACTGCAGTCACGCTCTCTTTCCTCTGTCTGCCCTACTTTACTTATGAGGAAACTTTTGATACAACTTGTGCTGTTAGAAGGGATAAAACCACTTCCAGCAAGCTGTTGCAAAATCCTAAAATGGGAATAAAACTCAGGAGTTAATTTTTAGTTTGTTTTTTTTTCTTTTTTTTTTTTTTTTTTTTTTTAAATTTAATGCTAAGTACTGGCTTCTTTCCAATCTGCTGCATCACCCAGAAGGCTGCAAGTTCCCCTTCTGACATCTGAGAGGGAAGGTGGGGCTCCTCAGCATGGAAAGTACCCCCAGGACGTGGAACTTGTGCTAAGCCACAAAGCTTTGGATAAAATTCCCAGGAGCTGGCATTTAAGGGAAGGCAAGAGGCACAGTCCTCATGATTCCCCCTGCATTCATCCCCTCGCAGCTGGGCAGGCAAGGGTCTTGTTGGAGGTGTCTGGGACAGGAAACACTTGGGATGTTGGAACTGAGCTCGGAGGGTTTGGATTTCACCTGGAACGTTTGGAATGGGCATTTGGAAGCACTGGCAGCCAGGCTGGGAGGTGCCCCAGCCCTACGTGACAGGTTTGTGGTGGTGACTGACAGCAAACTGCACTGCCAGACCTCTCACTGCACTAATTACACATCTGCAGGTAGCCTGGAGTGATTCCTCCCTGCCTGACACACTTTGGGAGCCAAGCTGGGCTCAGGGACCCCCCTCCTCAGCCATTTTTCTTCCCTAGGAAGAGCCTTTTGCTGCTTTTTTGTTTGTAACTGGAGGTGATGGAGCCGATGTTGAGGGGATAGCCAGAGAGGGGAAATCCCACCCTGCACGCCCCTGCCACATCCAGGAGCTGTGGCTGCCCCTGGAGCCCTGGAAGTGTCCTGGGCCAGCTTGGATGGGGCTTGGCACAACCTGGGATAGTTGAAGATGTCCCTGCTCTGGCAAGAGATGGAATGGGATGAGATTTGAGGTCCTCCCAGCCCAGATTATTCTGGGATTTCGTGATTTGGATATTCTCATCATGGGAATGGTTGCCATGGGACTTTCCTGTGTTTTGGCTGATGTGGTGCTTGATGCTGTATCCATGGATTTGCTCAGTTCTGCCCAAAGGAATTCCAGTTTGTATTCCTTACTCCTCCTCCCAGCCTGCACTAAGATTTTGTCTGATGAGCAGCCTGGCTAGGAAAATGTGATTGGGATTGATTTTGTTGCCTGCAGCCAGTGTGGATTGGAGATTCTGCCACTGTTTTGTTTTTAGAAGTCGATTTCCTTGTAATTCTTCCACAGTGAGGACTTGCTGCTTTCCCTCTAAGATATTAGACCTTGCCTGAGCAGTCTGGGCTTAAAACTGAATTTTTCATGCTGTTCTTTTCTCACAGAACTGGCTGCAGGGCTGGGGGTTCATTCTTTCTTCTTGCTTCCCGTTTCTCCTGCTGCAGGGGAAGGGACTCTCCCATCCCACCTGTTTGGGATGTCCCCCTGGAGCTGCTGGAAATGAGCTCCCATGCCTTGCTAATCCCCAAGGAGCTGGGAGCAGCCTGAAGCAAGACTCTGTGTCATCAGGTCAGCCTGAAAATCACCTGGAAAACTGACAGGGAATTGTTTCTCCTGGGAAAGGTGGGGAAGGAGGGACCAAGCCTGCAGGGAATGGGATTTAAGGGCCTTGCTGTCTCCATTACACCTTGTGCATGTCCAGAGCTTGTTGATGAGCAATTAAGGCAACGCTTAAGCAGAGCACAATTAAGTAATAGTAATTAAAGGCACACTATCCATGGCTGTATGGATACATGGGTTGTTGGGGATGGAGTGAGGAATTCAGGGATTTCTGCTTTGAAAAGGCACAAATCAATCCCCCTTTGAGATGGAGAGAGGGGAAAAAAGAAAATATCTGAGCTTTGTAGAATTCCCTGTGTTATTTTCCCGATCAGACCTGGAGCTGCCAAGGCTCCTCTCACCCAAAAGGGCACCTTTTAAAGGATTTTACTTTTCAGAGTTGTGCCACACAGAGCAAAGTTCCCAGTCCTTTTCCTGCAGTCAGAAATCTCCTGGTGTTTCAGGTAATAAATATGTTTATTCATTCTGCCATGAGACCTCTCACATATTTGCTCTTGCTAGGGCTTTTCTATGAAAAAAACAAACAAACAAACAAATAAATGTGTCAGGGCTTCTGGTTTCTGCCAGCACCAGGAGGGTTTTGGAGAGTGAGTTATTACATTGGACCTGGAAGCTGGATTTATTTCTGCTGTGTTCCCAAGGACCAGCCTGTAGGGAAAGGCCAGTCTAGGATCAGCAAGGATGCAAAAGAATATAGGTTTAGGGGGAATTTAGGGAGAAAATTAATTTTTGTGCCTTTTTTGGTGGTGTTTTTGTTGGGTTTTTTGTTTGTTTGTTTTTGTGATTTAGCAATTGCATCCACAATGGATTGATTAAAGCAGAAGGGAGGACTCAAGGAAGGTCCCCACGAGAATAAATCCCCCTGGAATAATCAGGAATAACTTTTCAGGGTAGGGCAAAGCCTCAGGAGCAGCAGAGCTGAGGGGAATGAAAGACAAACTCCTTTTTCCTGCTGCTCTCCCTCTCATTATTATCTACACATAAATTACCCACATTCTTTGCAAGCCGGGTCTTGTCTTTACTGAGGGAGTTCAGACCATCAGAAATGCACCAGTTTTCCTGCACATTTCCTGATACCAGGAGCTCCAAGGGGGCAGGGGGTTGGGAGCAGGGGAGAAATGGGACAGGGTTTCTCCTGCTGCCATTTCTCAGTTTCCTGAGATTCCTGGGCTAGCAATACTGGAAATGTCCAGATGTCCCAGCATGGAGAATACCCCCGTGCCCTGCCCAAATTTCATTATATAACTGCAATAATGCAAAACTCCTTCCAAAATTCCCAGTAAAGAGCCAGCTCAGAGCAAGCAGGGCCTATCCCAGCAATGTTGTCTCAGCATTATCCAAATGCCCAAGGTCACTGCAGCTCCCTTCTCATCCCCCCCACACTGTGGCACTTTGCCACCAGCAGCATTTCCATGAAATGGCTCCTTTTCTGATGAATCCTTGGGGGTTTTTTTGCTTTGTTTTGTTTTGTTTTTGGGTTTTTTGGGTTTTTTGGGGTTTTTTTTTGTTTTTTTTTTTTTTTTGTTTGTTTGTTTGTTTTTTTTTTTTTTTGTGGATGGCCAGGGAAGAGCAGCACTGGCTGCTTTCCAAGCAGCTCCATTGCAGATGCCAGGATTTGCACAGGGGCCTCTCTCCCCCCCTGGTTAATGGATCACCAAGACAAGACCTGGCTGAGTCTGCTGGGAACATGGGCTGGGTAAACACCCACTCCATGGGCAACATTCCCACTTTAGGGCTTGGTGGAAATTTGGGGAAACAGACCCCCACAAAACACCTCAGTCTAGCCCCAAAAAAGCATCCCTGCCACCTCCAGCTGAAAGTCTGGGGGATACCCTGGGTTTCTTATCCCAGAGCAGAAATAATTTCCCAATAATAATTTGGGACCCAATAATTTAATGGGGACATATATAGGTCACAGAGATCTGTGATTGCCTCCATAAACACATCCATGGGGTGGGGGAAAGCTGCTGGAGCTAAGGGATAGCCCAGCTCAGGGTGGGAAAAGCTGTGGGCTGGAAATGCCAACCAAGAGAAATACAGGACTGTAGAACTGGAAAAGCTCTCCAAGATCATGGAGTCCAAATACTCCACCCAAAACTGCCAAGGTCACCACTAAACCATGTCCCCAAGTGCCACATCCACACCTTAAAGCTCCTCTTCAAGAGGGGCAGAAGGAGCTAAGGGAATATATATATAAACCAGAACATGGATGAGATATAAACACCCATATATAAATTTACATCAATATATGTAAACCCCCACATATCCAGAACTTCTTTGCCAGGAATTACAAATAAGGAACTCGAATATCTCCGTGGTCTCAGCAGACACAGCCTCGCCTTCTCCCTCCCCTCCTCCCGCCTCACTCTCTCCATTATCCAGCTAAAAATAAAGGAGTTCTTGAGCACCCAAGTCTCCCGTGGGCCACTGGATGATCAACACCAAGCCTCGGTGTTTGCAACCCCACCCCAGGGCTGGGAGCATGCAGAGGCTCCAGCCCCAGGTGTGGGATGAGGATGTTGCTCATGGACCCCAAATCCTCTTCTCCCAGGCTTTCCCTCATCCAGAGCTAAGCCAGAGGTTATAAACTCTCAGGCCACAGTGATAAAACTCGAGCAGGACTCTTCTCTTTCCCCCCACCCCAATCTTCCCGATGGCTTTATGGCCCCTCATGCTCCACATTGTCACACCAGGACTTCCTGGCCATCAATAATGCTTGGATTTCCCCCTCCCTGTCCAGCAGCTCCCTGGGACACAGAAAATGCTGATGCTCAGGTGTAATAAATAGTTTTGGCGCCCCCCCCGCCTTGCCCTCACAGGGGAGGAAGGACAGGGCTCCAGGTGGGTTAGTTGCCCTGCAGGAGGTTCTGCAGCTGCTGAGGGACGAATTCTCATCCCTTTGGACTCTTTGCATGTCAGCCCGTGCTGAAAAATGGGCAGCATCTCCAGAGAGGCTGGGCTGGGTGGGAAGATGTCTGGTGCCAGAATCTGCAGGGAAAACTGGCAGAGGATGATTTTATACCATCCTTGCCACCTTCTTCCCAGATCTGAGCTGCTGGAAGTCCCAGAAGGAACACAGCAGGTCAGCCCTGGGCTGGACTGAGGTAGCAGAAATTTCCCCACTTCTCTGGGACCATCAGGTGCTTCCCCCTTGGCCATTCCTGGGAGAGGTGCACAGTCAGGGCTGAAGGCCATTTGTTCTGGAGATGGGGAATAACCAAGCACAGGCTCCAGGGAGAAATTTAGGAAGGAATTCCTAGCTGGAAGGGTGGGCAGGCCCTGGCACAGGGTGCCCAGAGAAGCTGTGGCTGCCCCTGGATCCCTGGAGTGCCCAAGGCCAGGCTGGAGGAATCTGGGATAGTGGAAGGTGTCCCTGTCCGTGGCAGGGAGTGGGATGGGATGAGCTTTAAGGCCTTTCCAACCCAAACCATTCTGGAATTCTGTGAAGAATGGTGTGTGGGCCATGAGCTGTTACTTTTGGGGTTTATTTCTTCCCAGCACCCATCATCCTCTTGAGCAGCTCCCTCCTTGTGTTTCCCAAGGATGGGTTGGAAGATCATGGCCCATCCTGGGAGGATGGAAACTAACCTGCAGCGCTGCCATTCCCTCTCCAGCCCCTGGACATTGTCACCAGACAGCAGAAGGGTGGGGAAGCTGCCAAAGAGCTGAAGGGCCCCTTTTGTTCGGGAGCACGGGAGGGGCTTTCCATGGGCTAATTAACCATTAACCAGCACTACAATCGCCCTGTGTTCCCAGCTCCCACCTCCAGCCTGGCCTCCACTGCTGGGTAGGTGGATTGCAGAGTCCTGAGCTGCTCCCAGCCCTGCTCTCAGCCCTGGAGACGTGGCCTGGCACAGTGCTGTGGTGGGAACAGGAGTTTCTGTTCCCTTGGAGGGTTTCAGAGAGCTCAGAAATGAAGCCTGGAGTGGCCTGGAGCTGCTGGGAGCTGATGGCAGCATCCCTGATGCAACTCTGGTGCCCACAGCACAGCAGGAGCCCCTGGATCTGCAGGAATCTCCCCCTGCCCTCCACCTTCAACTCTTTTTCCCACCAGGGAAGGGACAATCCTGCAGGTTTAGCATCTTCACCCTGGGGATCTGAGAATCACACCAGCTCCATTCTTTTTCTGAATCCTAGGGAGTAGGAAAAAAAGCTGGCAATTTCCTTTTATTCCAGTGGAAAAGGAGTCTGGGACAAGTTGAGTGATGTCACCAAGGTTAGGCAGGAGTATAAAAACCCTGCATTTAGACCCAGCTTTGTGTGCTGCTCTCTTCCTGGCAGCAAAATACTTAAAAGCAAGGCCAGGTGGAATCAGGAGCTTTAGGAGTGCCTGTTTCCCCAGTCTCCATCTTTTGGGAATGCTCCAGCACCACGGGATCACAAGAATGAGAGCAGCTCACCCCAGCTGCAAAATTTAGGCTGAGCAATAAAAATAAATCCTTAAAAAAATCCTTAAAACACCCTAAAGACCATCCCATTCCACCCTCCTGCCATGGGCAGGGACACCTTCCCCTTTCCTAGGCTGCTCCAAGCCCCATCCAACCTGGCCTGGAACATTTCCAGGGATCCAGGGGCAGCCACAGCTTCTCTGGGTAATCTGTGCCTCAACACTCTTTTGTTATTTATTTACTCTTTTAATCACTATTTATTAATAAATATACTTAATAATAATAATTATCATTCCTATCTATTGTATCATTCACAGCAATAAGTAAGGATGACTAATAATAAATGAGAAGAATCTAATCTGTGGGCTGATGAAGAACTCTCTGCCCTTCTCACAAATTCCCGTTGTGCTTCCAGGGTTTCAGGAAGTGCTGGGATGCCATCAGTCGGGGCAGTCAGGGAGGGAGGACAGGGGGTCATGGGACACATGGGATTCCTTCTGGTCACCTGGGGGGTGTCCAGGCTCCATAACTCACCTTCTAGCAGTGTTTTAATGGGCTTTGTGAGCTTTCCTCCCTGAAATCTCACACCAATGTCTGAGGGAAGCAAACACAGGCTAAGCTGAAATACACAGAATGGTTTATTAGAGCAAATACTCCCAGGCTGAGCTCTCCATATTCAAATATCCTCGTGCTGAAATGTCTCAATTTTGCTCTGTCAGGCCAGCACAAGGCTTTTTTTCGAATGGTGTGTGTGCAAAGTGCTTAAAGTAACTCACAGCTGCCCAGACAAAAATTTCTGGTGATTTGGGGACAATTCCCATTGAAGAAGCTCCAGGAAGGGGCTGCCTGAAACAAAGCAAACAACATTTGAATCGCAGTGGGATTTTTTTTGTTTCTTCCGGTAGTGGTTTCTAGCCTTTATAAAGTATTGGCCATCCTCAGCCCACCCCAAAATTTGGCCAGAAGCACCTGGTGCCGTGCAATAGCTGCCAATGCACTACACCACACTCCAAGGATCCAGCGCCCTCCGGATTGCATTAACCAAGATGATCCTTTTAAAGATCCTTGCTTGGGAAGCAAATCCCATTTGAAATAAAGCAGAGGGATTTAGCTTAACGAGGCAAAGCCAGGGAAGAGAGGCAGAAGGATCTTTGTGGCTGATACAGCACCAGGCAAGGCAGAACCTGCAGCAGAGGGGCTCCCGGGCTGGAGGAGATGTCGGGAAGCTGCGTGCATGGAAAAGTGGGATGCACCAAGCTGGAGAGGCTCCCTTGTCCATGGGAGCACTTGGAGATCACTCAGCAGCCTTTCCTGGTGGCCTTCAGGGAGAAGGGGTCTGTCAGGGACCAGCAGAGGAGCAACAGGGGACACACTGGGACACACTGGTGGCTCATCTCTGCTTATTCCTGCCCTGACCTCACCTCCCGCTGCTCCCAGCCCTGATCCATCCTCTTGGAATGCTCCGGGTCCTCGTCCACTGATGCAGCCCACAACCCAGCTGCTCCCTCGCTGTTTCTTCTCCCGGCCGGTCTGGTGCAAGGGCAGCATCCTTGGGCACTGCCCGGTGACCCCGTGTGCCACCAGGGTCCCCAAACATCGCGCCGAGGACTGTCCCTCGCTGTTTGGCCGCCCCGCCCGCCCGGAGAGGTGGCGCAGCCCCATCCATCAGGGCCAGCAAGGTCAGCAGCCCCTTGTGCAATGTTCTCATGACAACCGGCCCCAAACACCGCCTCCCCCCGTGCTGACAGAAGCACTCCGGCCAGCAGGACAGGCTGCTGCGAGGAGGATGTCCGTCCTTGCCGCTGGAAGCACAAGGAGCTCCGCTGGCCACAGGGCACAGCCCCTCCCGCCCTTTCCCGCAAGCCCTGGGAGAAATCCCAGCTCGGCCCCTCCACGGAGGGAGAGGGTAGATCCAGCTGCAGACACACACAGAGCCGGGTACAGCCTCTCAAAGCCACAGCCCAAACCCTGGCAGCTGTTCCTCTTTCCCCATCCCAGGGGAAAGGATGGTTCCCCCTTTAAACCAGGAGGAACCGCCCCCCCCCGCCAGCCCTCAGCTCCATGTGGTGCCCAAGGGACCAAAGTCCAGCTCCCCTGGCACACAGATAAGCCCAGGGACACAATGTCAGAGTCCACACGTCCAGGGCAGCTGGAAAACCCCCAACAATCATCTTCTGCCAGGTGGCATCGGTGAGGAAAAGTGCCTTCAGGCTAAAGAAGGTGCGGGCACTGCAGCATCCACTGCTGGACTTTCAGATCCATGAAACCAGGAGCACACTGTGTCCCGTGGACAGTGGGGCCAGAGGATGGTCAGGAACATCTTCAGAAACACGGACCATGTCAGGGCAGGGACAGGAGCCAGTCGGAGATGCTGTGTGTGAGGAAGGAGCCCGTGGGGAACTGCATCTTCCAGAGGCTCTCCGCAGGGTCAGGGGGCAGCTGAGCAATCCACAACTCAATCCTGGAATGCCATGGTCCAGCTCAGCTCCAAAGAATTTCTGAGCCTTGAGAGCAGCTCAGCAGCTGCAGCGCTGAATAAGCCTTTGGGTTCAAAGAATCGTGGAATCTCCTCAGCTGAAGGGATCCACAAGGATCCAGTCCAACCCCTGGTGCTGCAGACACCCCAACAATCCCAGCCTGGGCATCCCTGTCCAAACACTCCTGGAGCTCTGGCAGCCTCGGGGCTGTGCCCCAGCACCCTCTGGGGGAAGAACCTCTCCCTGTTCTCCAGCCTGACCCTGCCCTGACACCTCTCACCCCTCAGAGCCCCCCCATCCCTGATCGTGCAGAGCAGACACCACATCCCCTCACCCAGGCACTGCACACCCCACGAACCTTGGGCGGGGTGAGAACACCCCAAGCCCTTCCAAATCTCACTTTCACAAGTCAGGCTCATCATTTCCCCTCTGGCTGCCTCATCATCATTAAAAAAAAAAACAAAAACAAAAACAAAAACAAAAAAAAAAAAAAAAAGAAAGAAAAAGTCGTTTGCCACCCAGCTCCACCGCTCCCCTCCGAAATGTCACCCTGGGTTTCCTGTGTCAGCAGCCACCCAGGAGCAGAGGCAGCCTCGAGCTCTGTCTGCAGCATCCTGTTCCCCAGTGGTGTTTTAACCCCTGCAGACCTGGCTCTCTGCCACCGACACCGCTCGCCCGAGGCCACCCGTTTAAAAAAAGCCACGCTGAGTAAAAATGGAAACTTTCTCTCTGTGTGATCGCCCCTCTAACGTGGATTTAAGATCAGAGGAGGTGGTGGAACAAAATCCCCCCCAACCAAAAAGTATCCTCCTTTCTCATAGACAGCAGCAGAAATGCAGAGCCATTAAGTGACCTGCAAAAGAGCTCAGATTTCATTAACCAGCAAATTATGGATGTCCCCCATGTCCTAAGCGGGCTGCCACGTGACAGACCCGTGACACTGGATCCTCATCAGGTCACTTCTCTGTCCCCTTGTCTCCTCTCCTTGGGGAGGCAGCAGGAACCTCCTTCAAACCGCACAAAACGCAGCAATGATATTGAGAAATGAGCAGAACACTGGGGTTTGGTTGTTTTTTTTGTTTTGCTTTTTTGTTTTTTTTTTTTTTATCAGGCCCTTTCATTGTATAAATAATTTATTTCAGTTCACAGCATTATGTCTGCACCTTAAAAAATAAAACAAAAACCAGAAAAAGAAAAAAAGGAGGCGGAAAGAACAGAGACTGACGGACAATGGTGAGGGCAGGACACGGGATATCGCGGATGGGAGCACGGCAAACGGACCTGGGGGAGTGAGACCTGCCAAAAAAAACACCCCAGGTCATTCATAATCCAAGACGATGCACAACCTTGCAAAGAGCCCAGACAGTTCCCCTTGGGAGCTGCTCTGCTGAGGCCCCTCTTCTTGCAGCCCACCGAGGGCGACTCTCGTCTTCACACAAGGAGGGGAAAACGGGGTGGTGGAGGAAACGTCACGGAAACACCACGGAAGCCAGGAGCTGCTCGTTGGAAAAGTCTTTTTAATTATTGCAGAAAGCAGAGTGGCTGGCAAGGGCACGGGCTCAGCGTCCCACCCGGCTCAGCCGAACCTTCCAGCGCTCTGCCATCTCTTCTGGGTGGAACAAGCTCCCAGGAAGGACCCAGCTCTGTAAAAACAGCCTTTCCTTTAGCATTTGCTAAACTGAGACCAGCCAGGAGGTAAAAAACCCCACCACTAACAGCCTGCACGTGTCACTCCTAAAACCTGATCCCTCTGGAGCTGCTGGGGTCAACACAGCTTTTACATTTGAAACAGGTCTCTCTCCCAAAAAAGGGTTAATACATGTGGCTTCTGTGGCATCAAAAATAAATAATTCTTTTCTCTCTCTCTCTGTCTCTCTTTTGACTGCAAGTACCAAAGTGTTGGAGGTGAAGACAAAGCAGGGAAACCCGAGGAAGCGGGAAGAGAGCCACCTGAACGGATGGGACCAGCCCACACGAATCGGGAACTCAAACCCCGCAAGAGAAGAAACACAACTCGGCTGCAACATTTGTTCCCTAACAAACCCCCCCGCCCCCCCAAAAATGCTGTGTGGAAGGTGCTCGTCACTGCAAGGGGAGGATCAACTCCCCGAAACCCGAAGGGCATTTTGCTTTTGTCTGCTTGGTGCTTTCCCCTTGGCTGCTCTGGGGCTTGCAAACGGGAAAGCTGGTGTAAAATCACCAGAAAATCCCACCTGCCTCCAAATTCAGGATATTTGACCCCTGAGGGCTGCCTGCTTCAGCTCTGTGGGAAGCCAAGACCCCGGAGGGTAGGATCCCAGGCTGGAACACAGACAGCAAGTGGATTTTGGTGCCCAGCCCCATGCAGGTACCAAAATGTTCCCTGCAGGAGGAGGTGGCCAGGCCCGACCCTGCTCTGCAGGCAGAGCTTGCCCAGGTGGCTACTGGGGGAAGTGAGGGGCTTTTAATCAGGTTTGAATCTTTATTAAAAACCTACCACAACCCCCTCATGCCTCTTCAGCCCCTGCCATCTTCCCCTTCCAGCAGAGACTTTCTGCAGGCTCTGGCCATGTCTGTCTGTCCATCCATCTGTCCTGCCCTGCCATGACCCCCACTCCTCCGACTTGGCCTCTTGCCTCACTGCGGAGCAAGCACAGTGGCCAGAACCCCAAACTCTGCCTTTTTGGGGGTTTCACTAAGCGACCCCTGGTTTGGATAACCTCCAAAGCCGCACCTGTGAGCACCCTGTGCACGGGGCCAATGCGCACCAGCGGGGGGCTTGGCTTTGCTGCAGAAGGTGACACCACCGAGCCTTGGAGAAACGGGGGTCCTGCATGAGCCCCCCAAAGCTCCCAGCAGCGTTCACCCCGAACTCTTGGATATTTTTTTCCCTTTTTTTACCCCTTTTTTGAGCCGAGAGCTTAGAGCTCTGCACCACCCAGCAGCTGCTCAGCACCCCAGTGTCGCATCCTCCCCCCCAAACCAAAGGCTGCCCGTCCTTGCTCTGCACCCTAAAACACCAGCCAGGGGTGGGTGGATGTTCCCTTACCCATCACACCCACCCCTCCAAGACGCTTCCTGCTGGTCCAACCCCCCCCCCCACTCCAAGCTTTCAACACCCCTTCCCACCACCGCCCGCGGGGGAGGGATCCAGGGATGCGGGGATGCAGGGATAAGGGCTGCAAGCCCCCTCCCCGCTGACCTTGCCGAGCCGCGGTGCATCCGCACCCTCCGCAGCATCGACCCCCCCCGCCCCAAAATGCATGTGGGGGGCTGGCATCGACACCTCAAGTGCCCCCAAATGCCCACGTTAAAGATCCAAAAGCACGCTGGGCTCCGCTCGAACGCACTCCAACAAGGTCCTGCCCTGTTGGTTCCCCGGCACACAAAGGCTCGGTGGTCCCGGAGGATGGAGAGGGGGGATTCATCCCGTTTTTCCATGTTTCCAGCCCAAAGGAGTCCGGATCAGACCCTCAGGAGCACGGGGCGGTGGGAGAGGGGAGCTCCGGGATCTGGGCTCGGCTGGCGGGAGCCGCTTTGTTATCACCACTATTGTCTGTCCTTTGGGGAAGGAGGAAAAAAAATGAAGAGGAAAGGAAAAAAAAAAAAAAAAAAGAACGATTAAACCCAAAAGAATCGCTTTGGTTCTGTCTCCCCCTCGGTTCCTTTGTCTGCTCCCCCATCCCTCCCCGCCTCGGCTGGGCTTCTACCGCTTCTTCTTCTGCTTGAGGGACTTCCTGCGCTTGAGGATCATCTCGTAGAGCTTGTCCATGCCCTCCGTCAGCCCCTCGCCGATGATGGCGCAGGCGGGCTGGATGTGGTAGGTGGTGGAAGGGGTCAGCTCGTGGAGGGCCAGCTGCTTCTCGATCTCGGCCACCGGCAGCGATTTGGGCAGGTCCTGCTTGTTGGCGATGACCAGCAGCGGGGTGCCCTGGTTCTCCGCGAACTTGGTCACCTTGTGCAGCTCCGTTTTGGCTTCCTCCAGCCGGTCCACGTCCACTGAGTCCACCACGTAGATGATGCCATCGGTGCAGCGGCTGTAGGACTTCCAGAGCGGGCGCAGCTTCTCCTGGCCGCCCACGTCCCAGAAGTGGCAGCTGATGCCCTTGGCCGTCCCGTTGCTGAGCCGGATCTTCTCGGTGTTGAAGCCGATGGTGGGCACGGTGTTGACGAACTCGTTGAACTTGAGGCGGTAGAGCACCGTGGTCTTGCCCGCCGAATCCAGGCCCAGCATGACGATGTGCAGGGACTGGAAGGCGGAGATGTTGGAGGAGATGTTCCCCATGGCCACGGCTCACGGCCGCGCTCACAGCCCCGCGCCCATCCCCGCGCCGCCGGCCCGCAGCGGGGGCACGGCTCGGGGCGGCGGAGGGAGCCGGGATCGGAGATCTGGGATCGGGGATCTGGGATCGGGGATACGGGATCGGGGATACGGCACCGGGAACACGCAGCGCGGCTCCACGCGGCGGCAGCGCGCCGGGACTGCCGACCCCCGCCCCGCCCGGCAGGAGGAGGGAAAGGAGGGAAAGGAGGAGGAGGAAGAGAAAGAGGAGGAGAGGAGGAGGGGCTGCGCCGCCGCCTTCCTCCCGCTCCGCCCCGCGTCCTGCCCGGATCGCCCCTGCCTGCACCGCCCCTGCCTGAGCTCCACCTGGTCCCTACCTGAGCTTCTGCTCCTCGGGGACCCCGGGAGCTCCACCCCCCTGTGCTGAAAGCTTGGTTATCCTTATGTTTGTCACCGTAACCGACCGCAGCAAGCAGTAAAAAAACCCCTTTAAAATAGTAGCCAAGCCAAGGTGTGGCTGCTCCATCCCTGGAAGGGTCCAAGGCCAGGTTGGACGAGGCTTGGAGCAACGTGGGATAGTGGAAAGTGTCCCTGCCCATGGGAGGGGTGGAATGGGATGAGCTTTAACTCTTCCAGCTCAAACCATTCTGGGATTCCGATTGTTCATTGCCCGTGAGGCACCAGGAGGGACTTTGCAGTGCACCAGAAGCTGCTCAGGCACAGCTCCTCAGGGGCAGCTGGCACCAGCGATGATTCGAGCTGGAAAGCAGCAGAGCAATGCCGAGTGTCTGTGTCCCCTGCAGCTGTCATAGCATCCCAAAGCAGAGAGATGCCACGAGAGGAAAACCTTTCTGGATTCAGGCTGGCACTAGTGTTGATCGCTGCTGTTAATGCCTTTTGGGTCTCACGTTTTGTAAAGGTTGGGAGTGCCCTCAACCCCTATTCAAAGCTTCCGAGGTCTCCATGGCCGCACGGCTGAGCCGTGGAAGTTCTGTCCCATTGAAGATCTACTTCCAACTAACGATCCAGTTCCATCCCCCTGCTATGGGCAGGGACACTTTCTGCTCCCCCAGGTTGCTCCAAGCCCCGTCCAGCCTGACCTCGAACACTTTCAGGCAGCCACAGCTTCTCTGGGCAAAACCTGAGCCAGAGCTGTTGCTTTTATTTTCTTCTTTCCCTCCCGAGCCAAAAAGCAGCAGCAGGCTGGTTGCTACAATATTACCCATTGCCTCTCTTGTGAAATAAATATCGACTCTATGTGACAGCTTAACCAGAAAGCCCCAGTGAAAGAAATGCACTGCAGAAGACAGATACTGCTTTTAATTTAAGATGCTTTCACCCCTCAGCGTGCGCTGAGGATTTGTCGGGCTGGAGTGGGATCATCCCTCACATTCATATTTCATCCCGAGGACGCGTGTGGAGGCTTTGTGTGGAGATAAGGCTACCTATTAACACGTGCCATCATTAAAAACTCAGGCAGCTTGCTTTTGCAGCCCTCAGAGGTGACACTAGGCACAGTTTTGTGGAAATCACCCTGAGGTGACAGCGGGAAAAGAGCAGGGAACTCTGTGCCCGGCATCATGCAGGTGGGAGAAACACTCCTTGGCATGAGTGAAGTGGCACTGCCAATCCAAAGTCGAGGCACAGGCTCTGGATGGGCTGGAAATATTTTGTGCAGTAGGGCTGTCCTAGACTGATCTTTGAGCAGGTGTGAGCTCAGGCTTTACTCTGCCACCATACCGAAGAAATGAGGTTCTGAGAGCACGTGGAGAAAACTGTAAGTGATCACCTGACTCCAGGACCCGGAGCATTAAAGAAGAATAAAAAAATGCCAGAAACAGAAGAATAGGGTCATATCTGTGAGTGGCAGATCCGGCACTGGCACTGCTCTCGTCTCTTCTTCCTGAATAGCTCCAGCAAAAGCTTCCTTAAAGGCTGCTGTGAAGGATAATCCCGAAGCGAGGGCATCCCGGGCTGCTCCCAGAATTAGTGGCTAATCTGTGTGCAATAGGGCTGGGATTTAGGAATTTACCTTCGGCTGTGAGCCCATGCTCACAGGGGCCAGGAGTGCAGGAGATGCTGTTTCAGCCAGGTAGCGCTCCCCAGGAAATCCCTCCCTCCCTCCCTCCCTCCCTTCCTCTCTCCTTCATCCCGCTGCTGCAGACAGCTTGGACCCTCAAGAAAAGCCACGCAGGCTACCAAAATTCCTTTCCCCGCTATCCAAAGTCTAAAGGGGACTCTTCCCTCCTGCGCACCTCTCCTTTTTTCACGCCGTTTCTAAATAAAGGCGAGAGTAGATAGCCGGGCTGATCAAACCTGGGGATGTTCTCCAAACCGGCCTCAGATGAGACAATCCCGAGGGGATGGAGATAAACGGGAGCGTCGCAGCGGTGAATTATGCTGCGGCTAATGCCAGCTATCCATAAATAAGCTGGTAAAACCTCGGCGGAATATTAAGCGCAGAAATAACAGCGTTAATCGCAGCTGAGAGGAGTCTGCCAAGTCCATTCGGTGGCAAATTTAGGGAGAGGAAACCCATCTTTTCCATAAACCCCCCCTCCTCTCGCTGCTTTTTCTCCCCCGTCGCCGCCCTTCCCCTCCTATCAAGGTTAAGCAGCGAAGGTTAAAGGCAGCATTAGCATCTAAATGTGCGTCTGAGGATGTGACAAAGGGACCGCTGCTGATCCCCAACATTTCGCTCAGGCGGCGTGAAGACTGTTGCTGCCATAGTAACTGTTTTCAGACATGGCAATTATTTCTTCCCAGCTTTCCCCATCCCATCTCCCTTCCCCCAGCTCATCCTGCGCTTCCAACTATCTTTTATTCATTCTTTATCCTTTTTTTCTTTCCTTCTTTCTTTTTTTTCTTTTTTTCGAGGGGGAAATACAAAAGGCCGGAGCTAAGGGAGCGATGCTCCCCGCGCTTCCACGGCCGCGCAGGGATTATCCCTAATAGTGACTTTTAATCTGCATCCAATTAGCCCTTCATCACCCGGGCAAAGCGAAACCTCGGAGCAGCAGCTTCTGCCGGAGCTTTCTGCCAAATCTCGTGACCTGGAAAGGGGGGAAGATCGATTTGCAGGGAGCATCCCAACTCTTGGAGCACGCAGGATCCCCTCTCCCTCCCCTGCTCCTTCTTTCTTTGCCTCGAACGCAGAAACAAAAGGCAGCAGAACGGGACAAGTGGTGCTGCAGAGACACCAGCCCAAACAAAGCCCACAGGCCGGGGCTGTAATTAGGGCTGCCCCCATTCCTGGGGATGGCGGGGATAATTAATGGCATGCCCGTGACGAGCAGAGCTGGGCTGCCACAGCTGCGGCGCCACTTCTGGAAGAGCCGCTGGTGGGACAAGGCAAGGGACTGCGGGCTCCTCCCCTCTTCTCCCGGAGTTTCAGAGATGTGCTCTGCCCGAGGAGCTGCTTTCCCGGGACAGCGTGAGCTGGGAGAGGCAGCCATGGGAAACATCGTGTAGGGAACGCTCATCCCGGGTTTTGAGCCCTGTTGGAGGGGGAAAGACCTTGGAGAGGCTTTTGTCGTGATCAGCATCCTCTCTTTCTTCCCTTCACCCACTCTTTTCCTTTCCAAGGATTTCCCACTCGCTGGATAACGAGGCCAGGTGCTGCAGGATCATTTAAGGGCTGAGGAGCCTGGGAGTCCCATGGGAGCCTCTGGGATGTTAACTCTGAGGGAAAAGAGCATCGCGGATTTGATGGGACACCTTCCTCCCCGGAAAGGCGGCGTTGGATTCCGAGGGGCTGGGCGACACAGCCGGGCAGCCCCCGGAAAGGGTTAATGGGAGAGAGCAGAGGAACGGGAGAGACAGACAGACGGACACGACATATTTAACACCGGATGATCCCTCTGAGCGCTCCACTGCACACCTCGGCACAGGTTTCTCCAGTGGTTTCTGGAGACAGCCTCCCGTGGGTGTTTTCCTGTGCTTTGTCTCACCCTCCAGCCTTCAACCCTGCTCTGGGAGCATCCTTCCATCCCTACCCGCTCCTCTGCAGAGCTCCTGGGATAAACCCCAAGCTCTGGTGGCTCAGAAGTGTCTTCAGGTGCTCCCGGGTGGATGGAGGATGGAAGGATGTGCAGAGAAAGGGCTGGAGGGGCCATAAAAGCAGCATCATAGTAGCGAAATTACTAAATCCACAGAGCTCCTAATGCAGGAGTGGGAAATAATCCGTTCATCTGCAGCACAGCAGCAGCTCAGCTCCTTTCCATGACCTCAGATGCCTCCTCAGGCCAAGCAAAGTCTTCCAAGGACCAGCTTGAAGCTGACTTTTACAGCTTTGGCCCCAGGAAGCACCAAAACAGCCACACACCCAGGAGGAATTGGACCCAAACGAATTGGTGTCAAAAAAGCCTTTCCAAGGCAGCCCAAATTCCACTCCAGGAGTGGAGGCAGCTGGAGGAGTACAGCACTAGGACAGGCATGTACGAACTTCTTTTTTTTTTAATTTTTTCTTTTTTTTTTTTTTTTTTTTTAATTTCATGAATTCACACCCACCATGAAGTTTTACAAGCGTTTATCCTTCTCGGCATCTTGGGGCCAAATGCCGTGGCTCACTGATTTTTTGCTGGATAAAGACCTGTGAAAACTGCCTGGAAATGCCCTCTGCAAACTCTCACAGCCCAAGCAGAGCCTCGCAGTTAACTCGTGGCTGTGATTTTCACCAGAAAAATCTCTCTTCTTGTGCTTTCCTTTCATTGCAGCCCCAACTCTGCCCGTCCCTTTTTCCCCCGCCAAGCCATGAAATTGGGCAGGAGGAACAAACCACGTGCGTGAGCGGAGCAGGCAGGGACAAAAGCAGCGAGCTCCCTGCCATTGTTCCCGTGATTTGCAGAGATGCCGGCCACCAATTTGGCACTTCCGCTGCTGCTGAGGGCACCGGGAGGGGACACGGGGCAGCCTCACACTCAGCTCCAGCCAAACAGCATTTCTATTTCTTCCCTAAACATCTCTGCTCAGGTTTAGATGTCCTAACCGGCTGCTTGGAATAAAATATTGTGGTGTGGAGAGTGAGGAAAGTAGGATTTCCTCCTGTGAGCGTTTGGGGGTGGAGGTGTCAGCAGCTTTTCGGGTTTATCTGCTGCATCTGGGACTCCACATCCCCAAATTCCTGCTACCCTCAGAAAGGTGCCAAGAAATCACAGAGTCCTTTAGGCTGGAAAAGATTTGTAAGATCATTGAGTTCAACCATGACAGGTTGAAACTATTCCCTGTGAGGGTGGGCAGGCCCTGGCACAGGGTGCCCAGAGCAGCTGTGGCTGCCCCTGGATCCCTGGAAGTGTCCCAAGCCAGGTTGGACATTGGGAGAAGCCTGGGACAGTGGAAGGTGTCCTTGCTCATGTGCAACAAGATGTTTTTACGGGTCCCTTCCAACCCAAACCATTCCTAAAATCATCTCGTTCCACCCCTTGCCATGGGCAGGGACACCTTCCACTGTCCCAGGTTGCTCCAAGCCCTGTCCAACCTGGCCTCCCTCATTCCTGTCCTGAATAATTCTGGGTAATAATTGCCCCTTCCTACCATGGCAAAATTCCTGACTGAAGCAGTCTTGCCTGGGGAAGGAGTCAGCCAAGCAGATTTGAGCCAATAATTTTTCTGTCCCAAGCCAAAGGGGAAAAAAAAAAAAGGAAAGTGGATTAGCCCTGCTGCCAGTGATAAGCAGAGGAGACTTAGAAAAACCCTCAATTTCCCAGCACCCATTCCCAGGGCAGTAAATCTTGGAGCCTCCCGAGCTGCAAGCACTGCAGAGAGAGGGAAAGCACAGAGCTGCTGGAGATTTAGGGCTCATGAATCACCCGGGGCTCACCAGCATCTCAAATTGCCTCCCTGGGTGATTTGCACCACAAATTTCTGCTTAGCGCCCCCAAAATGTCAGAGCACTTTATTTGCTGCCTGTGCTTGCCCTTTTTTTTTTTTTTTTTTTTTTTTAATTTCTTGGCTGGTGGGTTGAGATTTTTTTCTATCTTAAAGGAGCTTCTCCATGGGGGCAAATCCAGCTCCGTGCTCTTTAGCAGGTGCAGAGTTGTTTGCAGCTACTTTGCTCAGCTGGAGCCCGATTTAGGGGAACAAACGCACCAGGATCGAGGAGAAGTTCAGACCTCAGCTCCTAATCCACCCCTGACCAATGCAAGGCACCTCCAAATTCCCTCTGCAGCAACAGCTTGAGGAAAACAAAGCTTGGAAGCAGGAAGGATGGGGCTTGTCCAGGGCTGGCTGGAGACAGGGAGAATCCCTGCTGTCCCCCGGAGCTGTGGGCACTGAGGGGGAGGGCACAGCCCGGTTTCAAGCTCTTCAGAGCAGTTATTTATCCAGCTGGAGAGGGGAAGGGTTATCCCCCTCCAGGCAGAGCGGATCTGCTATCCTGGCTCATCCAGGTGCGAGGGAAGGGTTGTCAGAGAGGCAGAGCTGTGACTGCGGTGTCAAATATCATATCGGCTCCATCATGGGGACACCTTGGAGCGCATTCCAGTGCCTAAAGAGGATCCAGGAAAGGTGGAGATGGACTTGGGGTTTGTGAGAAGGGCCTGGAGTGACAGGACACAGGGAATGGCTTCCCACTGCCAGAGGGCAGGGATGGATGGGATATTGGGAAGGAATTGTTCCCTGGCAGGGTGGGCAGGCCCTGGCACAGGGTGCCCAGAGAAGCTGTGGCTGCCCCTGGATCCCTGGGAGTGCCCAAGGCCAGGTTGGACATTGGGGCTTGGAGCAGCCTGGGACAGTGGAAGGTGTCCCGGCTCCTGGCTGCGGCGCAGGGGAGGCAATCTGAGCTGAGAGCTGCCCTCTTTTGGCCTTTCGTGTTGTGTTTCTCTGGCTGCCTGCAGAAGCGGATGAAGAGCTGGGGCAGGAATTTCCCAAAGCATCCTGCACTTCACCACCCGAGGTCAGCTGAGATCCCTGAGCTGCCCTTGATAACACACCCCAGGGGCAAACCCTTCCCAGGGCAGAGCTGCAGGGTGTTTTTCCCATGGGATATTCCCAAGGAGAGGGGAAATACCCTGCTTGTGCTCCCTGGCCAGGGAAGGGTTTGAAAATCAGTCTCCCTCCTTGCAATCCAGACTGAATTCTCTGTTGGGATGCTCCCCACGTGCCAGGCAGCCAGCAGTGGTGGCCACCTGTGTGACAGTCACACCATCAAGGGGCGTCTCCTGTGTCCACAAATCTCCACCAAGGGGACTTTGATACCAAACAGACTCCCCGAGGCACAGAAACCTCTCCCTGTACTTGGCAGCCGAGTCAGAACCAACCCCAGGGGTCAGGGCCGAAATTTGGACACAGAGATGTTGACAAATGCAGATGGCGTTTGCCTCCCTTCTGCTTTTGAGGACACCAAAGCCAAAAAACTAAAAGCAGTCCCGTTCCATCAGCCACGGGAGGCTCAGCAAGACAGGCAAAAGCTGTTTGCTGGGGCCACCTGGTGATAGCACAGCGACAAGCCTTGCTTTGGGATTTCGGGAACCCAAACCCTCACACCTGGCAGCTCGGAGGTCTGGCAAAGCACTGCCCCTTCCCACCCTGTCCCTTGCCATCAGAATTTGAATTTGCATCACTGCCTGGTACCTTGTGTGTTTTGAGTTTGAATTTGCATCACCCCTGTGACCCTCTCCCTCACTTTATTCCTATTTCCAGTCAGTAAAAAGCTGGTGTGCAGAATAAATAGAATAAAGAAAACAGAGAAATGTGAGCTGAGCCATGGGGTGGGTTTTTCCTTTTTTGGCTGCTGAGAAAGGCAGCAGCTTGTTCACCCTAATTAGCCAGTGGGCTAGCCACAACCAGGGTGTAAATCAGGAATCCAAGTGGTTTGGGTTGGGAAACTCCTTAAAGCCCATCCCTGCTCCACCCCATGGGTGCTGTGGGAGCACAAGGGGGGTTTCCATCTACGGAGCCCGGTTCTTAAAGGATGAGGGCAAAAAAAAATCCAATACCGTGTGCAACCACAGAATTCCCCAGGACTGCTGGAATTCCTCCTGTTCTTTGGCTGCCGTGTCGCTAGAGGGAAGCCTTGGACTGTGGCATGGAGCTGAGCCCGCAGTGTCCCCGCTGTCCCCGCCCGCGTGGTGGCATCCCCGGGTCGCCCGCTGGGACACGCCAGCCCCAAAGGTTCCCAAAAGTCCCCAAAGGTCTCAACCCCCGTGAGCTTTCCTAGCTCGTTTTAGGGGTCAGTACTGGATCAGATCCCCCTAAAAATCTTTATAAATATAGGAATGATGGGGCTTTGGCTGCCCCTGGATCCCTAGAAGTGTCCAAGGCCAGGTTGGACGGGTCTTGGGGTAACTCGGGACAGTGGAAGGTGTCCCTACCCATGAACTAGATGGATTTTAAGGTCCCTTTCCACCTCAGGCGGGCTGGAATTCTGTGATTGCCATCACCCCAGAGGGAGCAGCACCCCTGTGTCCTCCTACAGCCTCAGACTCATTCCCCAGCACATCCCCGACTCCAGGCTGGTCAAAACCAGCTGAACTATTCCCCAGGGTGCTGCATCCCTGGCCACCAAACCCAATCTGAGAGACAGAATACAGAAAAAAACCCCAAAGACAACAACAACAACAAAATGCTGCTATTAAATGATACCTTAAATAAACTCTGCTTCCCCTCTTATGCATTCAGGTCTGGTGTAAGCTCTCCTGTAGACTGGGGATGCAGAAGAAGCAATTTAAATTGAGGAAATTAATTAATTAGTGTCAAGCACACGGAGCCCATTCACCAAATGGGAAGGCTCCAGGGAATTTAGACTTGTCTCAGGCTATTTTTTTCTGTATCTGTCTTTGAAAAGATGAATATTTCTTAGAGGTTTTTTATCAGGCAGCAATCTATGGGAATAAAGCAAGAAACCAGGTCTTCTGAGAGACAGACAGTGTCACCACTATTTCTGTCTGCATTTCTTGAGATATTTTAAATTATTCTGTTGAAGCCCTGGGGGAGGCGATTAACTGTTAATTTTTGCTTTCCTTGTAAAAAACAAATTAGGCTTGTAGAGCTAGTTGCAGATTCGAGAGGTAAGAACCATGAATAGGGAATAATCCTCCATGATGTTTAAGGAACTGAGCCAGGGTCTTGGGGTATTTGAGGTTGCCAATGTTGCTGGCCCTGTGGGAGGGTGGAGGATGACATTTTCAGGAACCTTTGGTCAGGAATTTGCACTGAAGGAGGACATAAACCAGTCCATGGGGAACTACTTTTTTTGTTAGACTGGAACAAAATCACAGCACAAAGCAAAAATTCCAGTGTGAACTATGACTAAGCAGGTATGGACCCCAGGAACAACCTGGTGCAGGGTGTCTTTGCCCATGACAGGGAGTGGAATGGGATGAGCTTTAAGGTCCTTCCCACCCCAACGCATTCCGGGATTCCATGAGCTTGCCCAGAGCCATTCCCACCTGCAAGAGTGTTATTGATCACAGAGGAGAGGTTTTGATGATCAAGGGGGATGCTGAGGTGCCTGACAGGAGCCAATTCTCATTTTCCAGGCTCTCACCTCACCTGATTAATTTAACAGGGCTCAGCACAGATAATTGAAAGTGGCTGCTCTTTCCTAATGAAGCTTTACACGGGTGACAAAAGCCGTTTTACACCTGTCCTGCACTGCTCCACCTGGCAGCCAGAGAAATCCCTGAGGCCCTGGCCCAGAGAAGCTGTGGCTGCCCCTGGATCCCTGGCAGTGCCCAAGGCCAGGTTGGACATTGGGGCTGGGAGCAATCTGGGATAGTGAAAGGTGTCCCTGCTCATAGCAGGGGGTGGAACCAGATGTTTTTTCAGGTCCCTTCCAACCCAAACCATTCTGGGATTTATGATCTCCCAAGAATTGCTTCTCCAACCATTTTCAGCTTTCCTGGAGCCCAGGGCATATTCAGCATTCACCAACTACTTCCATGAGGAGCTGCACCCTGGAGGAGTCAATTCCTCTTGCCTGAGCGTGCTTTGCCCCAAGCAGCTCTGTTGGAATCCTCCCTGAGAACATCGAGTCTGTCTGGAGGAGGAAGCATCTTCCCCCGAGGAACAGACCCGAAATCCCAGCCCTTTGGACACATCCAGATTGCCTGGCCAGGAGGAGCTGGGAGCCCAGGGAAGCCGGGACCTTCTGAGCCACTTCCAGCTACCACAACAGGAAAGAAAGGCAGCGCTCTCCCAGGAATTTGAGTTGTGTCCCAAACTTTAGGGATGTGAATATACATCGAGTTTTACCCAAATATTCTTCAGATCCGGCATGTGTGTGGTCTGGCATCTGCTGCTCTGGAAATGGGAGTGCTTCCCACGTGGATCACGGGAAAACGGAATGTTTGGGGTATGAGGTCGGGGTTGGAAAGGTGCTGTCACTCCAATCCATCCTCTCTGACAAGATTATCCCTGCATGAAGACACTGCTGGCATCGCCCCCCGCCATGTCCTGCTGAGCTCCAAACCCTCCCTGTGGACAACTGGCCCTGTCACCAGTGCTTCTGCAGCACAGGATGTCCCCAACACACCCCGAGGTGACCTTGGAGGCAGCGCCTCACTGGATGCAACATTCCAGCTGATCCCTGCAGGCAGCAAGGGCAGTGGGGAGAGACTGGTGCATCCCCCAGGGCATTATCTAGCTCCTGGAGGAGTTTCATGCAAGCTGAAAAAAAAAATTTACTCTAGGAGTTTGGATTTTTTTATTTTTTTTTTATTTTTTTATTTTATTTTTTTTATTTTTTTTGTAAAAAGAGATAAATGTCCCAGCTTGTGCAGGAGAAAGAGATGGAAACGGCTTGACCTCCCTCATTAGCATCACTTTAGACTAAAGCAAAGGAGCTGGGAAAAGGAGTCTGGCAATTTGTTCTCCTTTAAAAATGTCCCTGTCATCACGCTCCATTATTTATACCAGCAGCACTGCTGGCACCGAGCCTGGGCTGGGAAGAAAAATAATACAGAGACGTCCTGCACTCCCTGCTGCCTTCCCTCTGAAGGAGACACGGACCTGCCTCAGCTTCTGTGACCAAAGCCATGCCTGGGACCCTCCAAGAGCTGTCCCAGCATTTGGTGTGACACCCATCAAATGAGTCGGTGACCCTGGGGTCTCTCTGCCTGATGGCAGAGGACACATCCTGGGCACATTGGGATGGCACAGGATTTATGGGATAACATGGGAAAGGCTTGGCTGAGTCTGGGGCATCGAGCCACAGCAGCTTCAGGATTTGGGGCAGCTCCTTCTTCCTGAGATGCCCCCATCAATCTCACCTCTTCCCAAGCTGGTGCTTGGAAAATCATGACTTGGGGGCTTGTTGGGTTTAAAATTTGCTTTTTTTAAAAATTTATCTTTGGTTTCTGTTCGGGTAAAAGGGTCAGGCACTGCTGCTCCACCTGAGCAGCTCCACATTTTATGAGGGTTTGACTCTAGGGCTTGGAGCTTCTCCCCACAGATTTCACCTACCAACTGATTTAAAGACTAAGCAAAATTAAGGACCGACAGTTCAAGTTTTTGTGCAAAACACAAAAATCCTCACTTTTTACACTTTTTCTAACAAGACGGAAACACTCCACCCTTTTCCCGACTCCACTTCCCACCGCCTCTCTGAGCTTTTCTGCTGTTAATTCCCATCGATCCCAGACCATTTTCAGGTCTTTGACAAATTCTGTCAGCTCATCCCATGTGCAAATCTCCAGCTCTGACTTTCCCTAGAGGTCACCAGGGACACCAGGACCTGATAGTTTTCCTCCTGAACTTTCTCAGCCCTCTAGAGCCAGCAGTGACTCAGCTCCTGCAATCCGGAAATAACAGGGAATGGCAGGAACACCCACGGGGAAATACCCAAAGAATCCCATTTCTCTTTAAAAACACTTTTACTGTGACCTGCTCGCCAGCACCAATGACTGTCACCCAGCCAAGTCCTGGGCTGCATTCCCTCGTTTCTAAAGCATTGAAACAAAAATTACCATGTCAGCTGTCCTGGCTGGGATTTGGGAATCTGCAGAGGTTTCCAAAAGCTTGGATCTCTGGTGCCTTTGCACTGAAATAGATTCACAGGATCCCAGAATAGTTTAGGTTGGAAGGGACCCTCAAAACCATCTTGTTCCACATGAGCAGGGACACCTTCCACTGTCCCAGGCTGCTCCAGACCCCAGTGTCCAACCTGGCCTTGGACACTTCCAAGGATCCAGGGGCAGCCACAGCTTCTCTGGGCACCCTGACGGAATGAATTCAGGGATTAATTCCTTCCCAATATCCCATCCATCCCTGCCCTCTGGCAGTGGGAAGCCATTCCCTGTGTCCTGTCCCTCCATCCCTTGTCCTCACTCCCTCTCCAGCTCTCCTGGAGCCCCTTTAGGCCCTGGAAGGAGCTCTGAGCTTTGTTGATTTTAACCATTTGGAGATGGAGAGCTGAGCTTGCCAGAGGTTTGGGGAAGCTGTGGGATGGCAGGAGATAATCTGGGACAAGCTTCCACCATCACTTTCCCCCAGAGGAGCTGTGGGTGGCTTTGCAGAGGAAAAGCACAGCCTGATGGATTGAGCTGTATCCTTTGGGACAGCACACTTGGAAAGTAAGAGAAACTATGCCTGCATCCCAGCTTTTCCCGGGGAATCCAGTACAGCCTGATTACAGCCATTACCTTTCTCCCGTGGGAATCAGCCACATCATCTCCATTTGCTGCTCCCCAAGTTAAATTCAAACCTTCCAGGCTTCAGAAGTTTTCCAGCTCTGGATATGTGCTCTTTCCACATTTTCCATGGGATGTGTGAAGGGCTTGTGGCCAAAAGGTGCAGCGACCTCTAGGGTCCTGCAGAAATCAGGAGCTGAGCAGGGCAAGGACAAAGCCCTCTTGGGAAGGAGCCTGGGCAGGGATGGGTGTGCTGGGAGTTCTGCCACCACCTTCCTGTCTCTGCTCCCGGGAAATGCTGGGGATCCACGTAATACTCCCAGAATTCTGCTGCTGGAGGCAATCTCTGTCTCAGCACAATTTAATATCAGAGCACTTGACCGTGCAGCCTCTTAATGTTCTTTTTGCTGTGTTTTTTTATTTTTTTTTTTTATTATTTTTTCCAGCAGGGAGACTCCGTGAAGCTGATGGCAAAATTGCCTCTGCTGCTGGCAATCAGGCTGCAAAACAAATTGTTATATAAAGAGATGGGGAATGGTAATGGAGCTGCCTTTTTTTTCATGTTTGTTATTGAAGCAGTCTGCAGTGTTTTGCAGGGATGAGAGATATCCATCAGAGAACAGGCACATCACATCTGCATTTTCTGGGAACACAGGAGGCACGTTGGAGATGAGCACAGTGTTTTGGGGGGGGAAATATCAGTCCTATCCTCACCCCACACCCTGGGTGTGGGAAAGTCTCATCATTCCCCATTTGCCTCTCCTACCAGCCGTGCCTCCCTGGTCTCTCACAGGACCTTCCCCTGTCCCCTCAAAAATGTGAGAATTTCATCCAAGATGCTGATCCTTTGTGCTCCTCTCCCCACCACCTTCCCTGTTTGAGCTAAATTATCTTGTCTACCTGCACAGTGTCATTAAAAATCAACCCTCTGGTTTTGACCAGGAGAAGGGAAGGCTGGAGCTGCTCATCACAGCCAGCTCCAGCTTTTCTCCCCACCGTGCTCTGGAATTGAGACATCAAGAGACAAGTTCAATTATTTCAAGGCGAGATCAGACTTCTCCACTGTAATGAGTATCAGTGGGATTTAGGCTGGTTTTTTTAAATGCTAACACTCCCTTCCATATGAGAAGAGGAATCCTTTAGTGCCTGCCTGCCCCAGAGGGATGAGCCCCTTTCCACAGCTCAGGAAAGAGTGGGTTTGCAGCATTTTTGTCCCAAGTCTTTGCCCCAAAGACATCATTTCTCAATTCAGCATTGCCCCAACATTTCAGGAAGTGGCCAGTCTCTTCCCCTTGGTGTGCCACCACATTATTCCCACCAGGAATTCTCACTCCAGGGCTTCCCTGAGCCAGTACCTGCAGCACTTTGTGTCATACAAAACTCTGTCAGGAGCTGGTGCGATGGACCTTTGCCCCTGGGCTGCAGCACTTGGCCATGAGGGTCATTGCTGGAGGTCTCTGCAAGAAAAACTGAGCTTGAGGATGGCTCACAGCTGCCTTGTTAGGGTGGATATTGCCTTTCACCTGAAATCAGAGCTGCTTTATTGACTTGGTGATGCCTGGCTCCCAGGCAGCCAGGCTTTAATGCATACTAATGAACAAAACAAGTGTTTTCCCCCAGAAGTGTCACGTGTTTCCCCAGACTTTCCCGCAGCTCAGCCCAAGAGATAACATCAAAGTGGTACAATTTAATGAACCTGCTCCGTTACAGTGTGGAGCATAATTCGCTGGCTGCTATGCAGGGAAAGAAACCCTCACTGCTGGTGAGGGTTTCAGTCTATTCCTCTGATTTTAATAAGTTACAACTTATCTTGTGCCATTTGGGGGGAAGAATGTGAGAGATGGAGTGATAAAACAGTGATTCATCCCACGCTGGGAGGTTTATTAAAGAAAAAAACCAAAAAACCCCCAAAAAACATCAAAAACCTGACCTTTCAGCTGCATGTGTGAAAAGGAAGGAAAAAACAATTCTGTTTAAAGAGATTCCTTCTGTGCCAGACAGAAAGGCTCAAACCCAGTGTGTTATGAAGTGGCAGAGATACCTGTACATATCCTAGCCCCTCTCCAGCTGATGTCCCTGCCCTCTTCTGCCAGGAAGAGCTACCAACAGGCCGAGGGGAAATGGCCTCAAGCTGTGCCAGGGAAGGTTCAGGTTGGATATTAGGAGGAACTTCTTCACTGGAGGAGCAGTCAGGCTTTGGGGCAGTGATGGAGTCACCATCCCTGTTCAAAAAATGAACAGATGAACCCACATGATCCAGTAGGCACTGTTTAAATGTTGGACTGGATGATCCAGGAGGGTTTTCCAGCATTATTCCCATTATGGCACTGTGTCCTGGGAGACCACAAGCCCTTATCCCTGCTGCTCTGGAGGAGAGGGACTGAAGGACAGAGTGGGACAGCCCTGGCTGCTGCTCAGCCACAAAAACTGCTGATGTTTGAAGACAACAGCCATTTCTCCATTGTTGCAATAAATGAGCCACGACTCCATTTTCTTCATGCAGGAAAAGGCAATTCTTTATTCACACAACTCATTTTATACAGTTTTTACAGACTGCAAAATTGTGTGCAACTTTAATTGGTTAATAGCTTTCTTGCCAGATTAGTAAAAGGTATTTTACTTGTCTGTCAAATCTCTCTATTCTTGAATCTATTATTCTATTTATTATATTATGTATCATATGATTCTATTTATTATTCTATTCTAATCTAAAATATATTATTGAATTGTTTACAGATTTTCTTTACTGCTTCTCATGGGACAAATCCCTTGTTATTGCAGGTGCATTTGTTTTCCACCCTCAGAATAGGTTGTTGTGTTAATGAACTTCTCATTCTCAAAATAGCTTCACGTGAGAACTTGCAAACTGCACGTTAGCTCAGTTAGAGTAGCAGGGCTACTTTATAATCCATATTTTACAAGACTTTTCTTTTGTAATTTCTATACCTGTGTGTGACACTCCACGGCACATCCCTCCCAGGGCTGCTGGAACACCTCATTCCAAGAGGACACCTGGCTTTGGAAGCAGCAGGAGCTGCAAAGCCCCAGGTGCTGCAGCCCAGCTCCTACACAAGCAAAGCCTGTGAGAGAGGAGAGGGAGGCTTTAATTATGTGTCCATGGCAACCTCCCCAATCAAATGGCCGAGCACAAGGGCTCTCTCCTCTCCTCTGGAGCAATTAGGCCAGGATGAGAGCCTTGCTGTGTCTGGGCAGGCACAGGAGGAGCAGGAGCCTTCCTCCCCCAGCACTGAGCCCTGAGGGGGCCCAAGGAGCCTGGTCTGCATTCCCATTGCAATTCCTGGTTCCCTGACTGACCCAGAGATCCTGCCAGGGGCTGTTGGTGAAGCTAGGAGAGGCATTTTCCTCATGGAGTTATGGAGTGGTTTGGGTTGGAAGGGAACTTAAAGCTCAGCCAGTGCCACCCCTGCCATGGCAGGGACACCCTCCCCTATCCCAGGCTGCTCCAACCCCAGTGTCCAACCTGCCCTGGGACACTTCCAGGGATCCAGGGGCAGCCACAGCTGCTCTGGGCACCCTGTGCCAGGGCCTGCCCACCCTGCTGGGGAACAATTCCTTCCCAATATCCCATCCATCCCTGCCCTGTGTCCTGTCCCTCCATCTCTTGTCCCAAGTCCCTCTCCAGCTCTCCTGGAACCCCTTTAGGCCCTGGAAGGGGCTCTGAGATGTCCTTGGAGCCTTCTCCTCTCCAGGTGAGCACCCCCAGCTCTCCCAGCCTGTCCCCATTGGAGAGACAAAGAAAGCAAACAACAAGCCAGGCCCTCATCGCTGAAATGTTCCCTGGTTTAGGTCCCTGGGATTTTGCTCACCCTTCCTGCCAGGTGTAACAGGAGTTGGGTGCCTGTGTTTCCTTGTCCTGTTCTCGCTGAGCTGCTGGGATTCACAAAGGGGCCCTCGTGTGCTTCTGGTTTTTATTCCATGAGGAGGAGCCTGGGTTTGGAGGAAGAGGGACATAGAAATAGGTTTATAATGAAGCCATTCTTCCCTGTGGCATGGGAAAAGCAGGCAGCAAGGTGCCCTGAGCCCTCCCTTGCTCCATCCAAAGAAATCACAACTCCTGAGGTGACATTTCAGAGCACAAGGGAGGAGGAAGCTATCAAGGTGGTGTCCACCCGACGGCATTGTTCTCTTGTCTCGGGGGCAAGACATCAATATTTGCTTTTCCATTTCCCTCTGGGCCCCATTGTTCGAGGGCTGGGCCCGGGGACAGCTTTAGCAGCTCACCTCTGTTTACTCTGAGCACCATGGCAGGCCTGGCCCTTCCTTCACCAGCTGGGTGGGAAGGAAAAGCTAATTCCCTGAGGAATTCTTCCTAAAGCTGATTCATTGTCCCTCCTGACTGTCCCTCGAGAACAGCCGCTCCCCTTGTCTTGTGGAGCTGTGTATTTTCTTTTTCAGCACCACTTAAAAAGGCGGGCCTGGCCCGAGTACGTCTGCCAAATCAAATGGTTGGCTTGCTGTGAGGCTCAGCCCCGGGCTCGGAGTGGGAAGGGATCCAGGGACAGAGCAAGTAAAAAAAAATCCCATTTGGCTTCTTGCTTCACTGTTTCTGACAGCAAACCCCGCATTTTTAGCAGTGACTGTGTGAACTCATCATGCTCGGCCCCTTCTTGTTTTGCTTGCCTTGAAACAAGCTCAACTCAAACCAGATTTTTATGTATCCAAAAAAAAAATTTTATTTCCAAGGATTTTTTTTGATGCGTTAAGGATGTCAGGAAGAGGTGGTGATTCCTGCTCTTTCTTTTAAACTCTGCCAGCCCTGCTCTTTGCAGGTGGTGGGTTCTTCAGCAGGAAGGTTTGCAGGGCTGCCCTTCAGCTGTGGTTTCTGCCTCAAACCCAGCAAGCTGGTGGCTTTTTACCACTTAGTAAAAATTGCACCCTGTCTGTCTGACTTTATTTTTACTCACACTCCCTAAGAGCAAACCCACAGCAGGAGATTGCATCTTGCTGAGCCCTCCAAGCACCTTTGCTGCCCCAAAAAGCAAGAATTTTCCTTTCATTGGAGGCAGGGAAAGCAAAGAGGCCTCTCTTGCCCAAACTCACCACCACATCTTTGTTCACTGCATGATTTAACAACCACAATTACAAGGTTGGATTTACCCTGCATCCAGGAAAGGTCCTTGCTGGCATTTCTCATCCTCTGCAAGGGAGGGAAGTTTCCATCCTTCCCCTCACCCAGGCCCATGGCATCTTGTTGGGGTTTTTTTAAGTGATGAAAAGCCTCTTTGGAGTTATTGTTCTGTGTTGTTCCCTCAGTGCACAGCTTCCATTTCTCCTTAGTCCAGCAATGGTGTTTCTGCATCAGCAACAGACCCAGTCCCATTGAGATTTTAAACCTGGCATTGTGGGACTGAGGCACAAGGGGGACAAGGAGAAGGAAATTTGTGTTCAAGGGCGCAAGGATGATGCTCTTTGCTCCATTATCTCCACATGTGCTGCATGCCCAGGAGGGGTCCAGGATCCAGAGTGAGCCAACCCCAGCAGCAAAAGCAGCATCTCCAAGCCCTCCATCCTGGGTGGCTGTGAATGGCCCTGGAGGATGGGTTTGGAGACCTGGACCAAAAGGCAGGTGGCACCGGTGGTGTCTTTACCTCGTGCTCGCTCAGTACCAACACTGGGAATTGTGTGCTGAGTGACAGGTGGGATCACAACAGAAAGATGGGAATGGAGCAGAAGGGTGGGAAGACAGCAGAAGAAAGGTGGGAACAGAGCAGAAAGGTAGGAAGGCAGCAGAGGATGAGAACATGTTAGCAGAGAGACACTGCTCCTTGTGCCTCACCTCAAATTCCCAGCCTGCCCCAAACACACACAGCAGGCTCTGTGCCCGAGGGAGTTAATTGAGATGTAATCCTGTTACTGAGGGCAGGACAGGCCCCAGCCCATTCACAGCACCTCTGTTAATTAAGACCAGCTCTAAGCCTCTTCAAACAAGGTGCCTGGCAATCTGGGGAAGGAGCCAGGCCACCGGTTTGCTTTTGATGTGCTACATCCAGAGCTTACTGGGAACCAGTGTCGCCAACAACCCAGGGCAGAGATGTTCCCCCACTGCAGAGCAAGCCACGCTGTGTCCTGGGCTTACAAAATCATGGAATTATGGAATGGTCTAGATGGGAGGGGACATTGAAGCCCATCTCGTTCCACCTCCTTGCCCAGGGACACCTTCCTTCCACTATCCCAGGTTTCTCCAAGCCCCATCCATCCTCCCCTTGGACACTTCCAGGGATCCAGGGGCAGCCACAGCTTCTCTGGGCTGCTAAAATGAAGGAGAAGCAAAGACATCCCTTCTGAAGGGACTTAGAGGAGGTCTGGCAGCCCAAATTTACTGTAGGCATCATGCAACTCATTAGTTTTCATTAAATGCAGCTCCTCGAGCCAAGTGGGAATCACAGCTTTTGTTAAAAGGAGATGTCAGAGTCTCACAGAAGAGGCAGAAAGCAGAGAGAACTCAGAGCTGGAACAGAAAGCAAATAAAACTCCAATATTTTGGCTTTGTAATGAATATAATTAATTATGCTGGAGCTCTTTGCATAATTCCACAGTTGTCTGAGAGAGTTTGCCAGAGCAAGTAGTTCTGACACGCTGCACGCAGAAACTGCCCTTTTGACTCCACGAGGATATTGAAGATGTTCTGGTAAATATTTACATTTTTTAATCTCCAGTGCTAATCAGAGCTGAGATTATTGTAGTCACAAGAGTTTATTAAAATAAACTCTGTCCTGATTGCTTGCTTTCCGCATCTGCTGGGGTTTTTCACCCCCCCACCCCCCCACAACTGTCCAGATGCCAAGGAAGCTGGGATTTTATCGGGGTTAGGTTTGTTGGAATACTGCAGTTTCTGTAGTAGTTTGAAAGGGTTTGGTCCCCAGGGGCAGATGTTGTTCCAAAATTAGATGTCACCCGAATCTTTCTTGATGCTGAAATTGCTGAAATATGGGATCTTGGGGTAGAAATTATTCTGTGGGCTTTTTTTCTTCCTTGAAGCTGATGTTTATTGGGAAAAGTTGTTTTTATCACAAGGAGGGGGCAGTGTGAGCTCTCATGGCGTTGTCTCAGCCCATATTCAAGGTCAAGCTTCTCCCGCAGCCCCTGGAAGGGCTCCTTTGGCTCCATTCCATGGAATTGGCCTTGGGTTATCACCATTCATGCATCATCTCACCACAGAGCCCTGGAGCTGCCTCATAAACGCTCCCCAGGCCAAATTCAACACTCCGAGGGTGCAGCAGGGAAGGATTTGCATCCCTGAGCTGGGAAGACCCAACACTGATGGATCCCTGCTCTTCCCCAGACCTTGCAAACCTGCTTGGCTGTGCTGCAGCTGCGCTGGAATGCTCTTAGCAGGGCTTCACTTGGGCTCCAGAAGGAGCCTGAGCTGTGTCTGTGAAAAATCTCCTCCCCAAAGGAAAGGGTTCAGTGATTTTTTTTGTGCTTCAGCTAGCTAAAAAAAAACCCTAAGTAACTAAAAAGCAAAGGAGAGCTCTCCCCCACTGTCCATGCTGCAAAAAACACAGTCTGTGGGAAGGAAAACTGAAGCTCTTATCTCGGTATTTTTGAATATACCTGCCTCAGACATCCACAGCTTCTTCTCCCCATCCCCTTCCCTCTCAGATCTAGTTTTAAAACTTACTTCTGGGCTAAACAGATGGATGGGGATACAATTCTGCATCATAAAGTCACCCCAGGCCACTCGCTTTCCTAGTTGAAAATTAAGCCCAGTCTAGGTCTGTGCTGCAGACTGCTTTGGACCAGTGCCTGGGTTTTATGGGGTGGTTGGTCCAACCAGGAGCCACAAAGGGTCAGGAAAAAGACCATTTTAAAAGCAAGCAGGGTTCTGTAAATGCCCCCTGAAGCCTTGGATTTCTTGCAACAGCCGTCCCTGCTGCCAGGGCTCGTTCTGCCCCTTGCAAACCAAGATTTGTGAGAGGGGAAAAGCAAAGGCTGCGTGTTCTGAACTGGCAAAACCAAGGACAAATAACTGCAGAGCCAAGCAGTCAGTGAGGACAGAATAAATGAGCTATTTGAAAATCACAGCGGGGCTCAGCACTGCAGCTCCATGCTGCCTGTGCCCCAGAGTCAGGGAGCTCTGGGATCCCTCCTGCCCACCACGTGTTTTAGGTTTTTTTGCTTTTTAATATCAATCCTGCAAACTTTGCAGCTTGTCTGGGTGCATTCTCTCAGTACTGCTGAGTTTAGGCTCTGAGCAGAGGTGAGAAGCCCTCGGATCATCCTTAAGGGGAAGGAAAAGCATCACACTTGGTTTGACATTACTTTTCACTGGGGATGGGCCCATTAAAATTCGGGGCAGTGCCACCAACTGAGCTTCTGGTTGAATCCTCACACAAACTGGGGAGGGAAAACATCACCTCAGGAACACCTCAGGAAAAAAAAAATAGGAAAACTCCCATATTTCAGCTTTCTATGTGAAAGAAACAAATTGCTGCTGTCATCCATCCCCCACTGGCAGTGCCAGGCTGTCTTGTAGCAAAGGCTCACCCCTCTTTTCAAATCTGCCAGATAATTTTGACCTTGCTGCAGACCAGATTGGGTGTTTGAGGCTGTCACCAGACAGGGTGAGGAAGGAGGGGAGGGAAGAACATTGGGTTCAGCGCTGTGGGAATGAGGCAGTTGTGAAAAACAGGGAGCAATCTGTGAACAGATGGAGGGTGAAGAAGTGGCGAAGACTCGCGGGCTCTGCTGCATTAATGATGTCAGTAAGCAGTGAGGAGTGATTAATGAATTATATCCAACGGATTGGGGTCAGCTGGGGACACCCCAGGGCAGTGCTGCCCCTGCTTTGCAGACAGGAATGGAGTTCTGGGCAAATGGGTCCGTCCCCACCAGCCAGCTGCATTTTGGAGCTGGGAAGTCTTTCCCAGACTCTTTGCCAAACTCCCTGCCTGGCTGAAGTGGCTGTTACCCTTCCCTACACAGGGTGAAACACGGGGAGAGGAAAATGCAGCACTCTCTGGAGGGGGTGGCCCCAGGATCTCTGGGAACACAGTGCTCTCTTGAGTTTTCCCAGGTGCAGGACACATCAGACCAGGCTTTAAGCGATGTAAGGTGTAGGAGATGAGCATTGGAGGGCAGGGCTGTGTTTCCAGGTGCCTCAAGGATGTGCTCCTCCATAGAGGATGGGACACAGCCACAGCCAGGCTGGGATCTGCTGGAATTGCCTTCCTCATGGAGCTTCCAGCCCAGGCCAGGGGCTTTGAGCACTGCTGTCTCACCCTGATGGATGCACGAGGGTCATGGGCTCAGAGAAGAGCGGGGACCTTTAATCATTGAATCACAGAATCGTTAAAGTTGGAGAAGCTCTCTAAGATCAGAGTCCAACCATCCCCCCAGCACTGCTAAGGCCACCACCAACCATGTGCCCAAGTGCCACATCCATGTGGATTTTAAATCCCTTCAGGGATGGGGACTCCACTACTGCCCTGGGCAGCCTGGCCAAGTGTTTGACCACCCTTTTAGAGAAGAAATTTTCCATAATATCCAATCTAGACCAGGCTGGACAGGGCTTGGAGCACCCTGGGATAATGGAAGGTATCCCCGCCTATTGCAGGGGTGGAACCAGATGAGCTTCGAGGTCCCTTCCAACCCAACTCAGTCTGGGATTCTGGGATTCCATACGATTGCAATCCCTCACAGCTTCGCTGTCCTTCCCTGCTAAGCTCAGCTTTCCACTCTGGCTGCCAGGCTGGGCAGAGGTGTTTACTCATCACTTAATTAATCTCTGCTGCAGCCTGGAGAGCCTGGAGAGGCTCAGCTGAGGCTGTGTGGTGCTCACATTCCTGCTGGGCTGCCAGGCAAACAAGGCAGGACCTCTATGGATTACATCATTTTTCCCAAAGAACCTCCTGCCATGCACACATGGAAAAGTATCTGAAAGGAAGCTGGCCATTCCCAGAGAAAAAGGAGGAATACAGCAGATGAACTCTTCCATGGTCCCAAATCAACCAAGAGGAACACACAGATGTGATTCAAAGCAAATAAATTACTGATAAAAATGTCCACTACTGGTGGCGGTGCTGCTGCCCAGGGTGCTCAAGGTGAGCACTAGGAGCTTTACTCCAGATGGAGGCTGAGCCAAGCCATGGAGCAAGAGGACTTTCTGAGAGGAAGGATGACACAGGGATCAGCGTGGGACACCCAGATCCTGCTCTCTGTGCTGCCACTGACCATGGTGGAACATTCAGCAAGCACTTGCCCAGTGTCTCCTTTGGGACAGATGGATCAGGGAGCATCTTCAGGCCTCCTGTGCTGTCCTCAGCCATAAGGGCAGCCCAGCTCTGACAGTTCCAGACGTCTCAGTTGGAAGAACCCTCTGAGATCATTGAGTCCAACCATTCCCTCAGCACTGCCAAGGCCACCACTAACCCACGTGCCCAGGTACCACATCCACACGTGTTTTAAATCCCTCCAGGGATCTTCACTCCACCACCACCTCGGGCAGCCTGTGCCAGGGATTGACAACTCTTTCCACAAAGAAACTTCTCCTAATATCTGATCACCAAGCAGGCAACACATCCTTCTACTCACAAAGCTAACCAGGAAAGGTTATCCATGGGTATTCCTGTGACCCCTCATGGCATCTTCCAGCTCCTTTAAAGGTTCCTTCCAACCCAAACTGTTCAGTGGTGACTCCAGAGAAAGAAAATGGAGCTGCAATTTCCACAGGTAACCTGAAGCTGCAACAGCCCCAACTGTTTAAAAATAAATAAATCCTTGTCTCCAGGACAAGCTGCTCTAGTCAGGACTAATTGTAGGAGGTTTCTTGAACTCTGACTATGGTAACAGCGTTTGGCTCTGGGCTTCTGCCACCAGGAGGTCTTCAGGCACTTTCCAGAGGACATCAGTGTATTTTCCATAGATTAATGCAGGAGAAGTGATGGCTCAAAACATCCCCAAGCTCGTGTCTTTGCTAGGTAACAGCCTGCAGAGGGTTTATCCCTCTCCCTCTCAGCTTTGCACACCCCCCCCCCCCCCCCGGGGTCTGTCTGTGTGGTCACATCTGTGCCTGCTTGATCCCACAAGGTCTGCAGGACACCTGCATGGTGTCCCTGGAAATATTTATGGAAATTTATCCATCAGCAACGGAGGCGAGGGTGTGGCCCGGCAGAAGTTTAGCTGAAATACTGCCTTTTCCTTGGTCTCAGGAATGAATCTTCGGGGCTTCAATAGTTTCGGCTGACATGCCATTAATTTCAGGCTCTCGTTAGCAAGGAGGAGTTGATGCTAATTGTGCAAGGCCAGGTGACGTTTGAAATAGGATCTGTGTGGGCATTGTTGTAACTGATCCTTGGCTGCTCGGGAAGCCTTGGCTGGGGCCTGAATGGCTCTCCAAATACAAATATTTGCCTGTGGATGGATGCCTCATTATTAATTTAAAGCCTGCCATAAATCATGAGCTCAGAAATGCAGACTTAAGCTTCGCAGGCAAAAATAGATGTGGCCTCTTGCACGGGGAGCCGTTCCTGACCACGCTTCCATAATTGGATCACGCTGAAATGGATACCTTAAATTTAGTTACAAAAGGCTAACAAGAAAAAAATGCCAGCAATTTATCACAGGCACGGCGCTATATTTAAAGCTGTCAGCATTCCTGGACTATAAAGTGATTATAAATCCCAGTGATTTGTAACCAGCCATAGGAATCTGCTTCCATGCTGACATTGAACACCCAAGTTCTCCATGCTGGCAGTCCTGGATTCAGCCATGTAATTAAGCCTTCGCCTCCTTTTCAGTTTAGGAATAACCCTGCTGCTCTTGCAGGTTTGAATGCACTGCCAATTCCAGGCCCAAACTTAATTGATTTCCTTCAGTAATCAATACCTTACTGTTGGTGTGCAGGTGGTGGTGCCAGAACGCTGCTCTCACGTCCCATTTCACTGAAATAAAGCAGTTGCCTGGCCCTGTTCTGGGGCTGTGGCAGCTCATTAGCTGACACATGAGAGGAGCAGCAGACAAAAAACTCAGTGAAGTGTGCTTTTCCAGGAGCCTTTCTGAGGAATCTTTAGAAACAGACACACAATAATCCATAGTTTGATACCTCTTCAATCCCCAGAGTTCGTTGGCATTGCCAGCCTGCAAAAAAAGGGATAAAAATCTTGGAAGCAGGCAGGCAGGGAATGACTGTGCTTGGCTGAGGTTTCTTCCAGGTCTTCAATGGTTCATGCCCTGGAGCAAGGGAGTTTACCTTGTTTTAAAAACTCATTTAGTTTTTAATCTCCAACCTCTAGGGAAGGTGGAGGTTCGCTTCTCCTCACGTTGGTAAAAGACTTTTCCATGGATAAAAGTCATGGAATACTTTTTAATTTAAGCTCAAATACACCTGCCCTCCATTCTGCAGCCTGTTAGAATTTCAAAACCTTGGTTTCTAAAAGTTTCCTCCTTTTATTTTTGGGTTACAACCAGCCCAGGTTTATATATCAGAGATGCTGAAATTGAGAGCTGATGCCAAGTCTCCAACCCTTCTTACCAAAACCAGAAATGGAGCACTGATGTCTCCTAAGAAATTCCGTTGCTTGTTACTAAATATTTGAAAAGTTTATTATTTTTATAATAGAAACAATGTTTTATTCAAATATATTTTCACCTTTTCTTGCTGTGGCATCAAGATATTTTACCAGCTCAAGAACCCTCTCAATGGAAAGATGTTTGCTTGAGTCGTGATACAGATAATCCTGAAAGAGCCTGGAATTTGGGAAATTCACCATAAAATAAGCCAGGGAGCAAAGCCTCTGTCTGTGGCTCTGCTCCCCTTTGTGTTTTCATTTCCTACCTTCATTCCTTCTCCCTTACATGATCTCAAACCCCTGGAATGCGCTTATTTATTAGCAAGCTGAAGAACAATAAGCGAAAAAATGCAATAAAAGAAGAAAGTGCTCCTAAACCTCCCTTGCCAAGCATGTGAATCCTCCAGGAAAGGAATCCACTCCACAGCTCAGCAAATCACTGAGGAATGTGATGGGATTAAAGAGCCTTCAGGAAGGCTGCTGAGTTATGGGGTGGGGAACCTCACTTCACCACTTCTGTGCTGAGTAGATTTCCATGCTTTCTAACAAGAGTTGTGCTTATCACAATTTCTTTTTTCACAGCCCAAAAGCTCTCTGTTTTCTTGCTTCAAAGCCAAGACAAAGCCAGGATGCCCACGAAGGGTGAATTTGTCCGTGGAGTTCCAACCATGCTGCAGTTACTGGGCTGCAGTAACCTCAGAGTTATCCAGAGAACCACGGGATCGTTTCAGTTGGAAAAGCCCTCAAAAATCATCGAGTCAAACCCACCACCCAATTCCCAATTTACACCTCTCAGGAGAGATTTTTCAGGGAAGGCTTTATATCAGTGCCGAGACCAAGGCAAAAATCCTCTTGCAGTGACGACTGAGGAGCAGGAAAGAACATGGTCAAAACCAGGTCAAGTTCAGCCCTGCTCTTAACTGAGGCTGGAGAGAATTTCACCTTCCCCATCCTCTTGCTCACCAGGCATCTCAGAGAGGTTTTGGAAGAGGGTCTTGCCTTCAGACAAGGCTGAGTTCACAGGGTTTATGGATGTGAGGAGGGGCAGACAATCTCCCCCAGCTGAAAACTGAGATTAGCATCCAAAGGTGTTCCAAGAGAGCTGGAAAGGGACCTTGGACATGGGCAGGGAGTGACAGGACAAGGAGGAAAGGCTTCACACTGAGGGACAGTAAAGTTAGATGGCATATTGGGATATTGGGAAGGAATTGCTCCCTGTGAAGGTGCTGAGGCCCTGGCACAGGGTGCCCAGAGGAGCTGTGGCTGCCCCTGGATCCCTGGCAATGTCCCAAGCCAGGCTGGACAACCTGGGATAGTGGAAGGTGTCCTCGCCCTGGAATGAGATGAGCTTTAAGGTCCCCTTTCCAACCCAAACCATTCCATGATTCTGAGTTTCTATTATTCCATTTTAATAAAATTCATTCCTTCCAGATAATCCAGCTCTTGTTCATTCCACTCCCACATCCCATTTGATGGCCACGTGTGGTTCCCACCCAACGTTCACCACTGGAGCAGGGTCCAGGAGACTCCTCCTGGCACATTCACTGGGCAGATGTGGGTCCTGGATGCTCTGGGTGGGATCTGGAGAGCTGCAGGAAGCACTGCCTTTGTCTTTGACTTTGTCTTTGCCTTGACTTTGTTGGCACCCACCTTCGTGAGGGTAATCGTGCACTTAAAGCAGAGTCAGGGGAATTAATTTTCCTAGGAATTAAGTTCCCAAGGGAAGAGTTCTAGCTATTAGTATTTCCCAAAGCTGGAAACTGTGCCTGGCTAACTGTTCAAGGAGGGCCAAATGTATCTGGCAAATGTGTGAGTTTATTTTGGTGATGCCAAAGGGACAGGGACATTTTCAGAGGAAGAAAAGGCACAGGGGTGTGTCAGCTGTGGAAACAAGGAAAAGGATGGGCAGTGGTGGTAGTGTGGTTCTTCAACCTTCAACACATCAGCACTAGAGTGACTGGTAAGTTTGGAATGGGACCTCTCACTTGCTTATCCTCCAGGCAGAAAGTTCTGCTGCTGCTGGTAAATCTCGGACAGGTTCGTGGAGTTTTGCTGCCCAAGAAAGATGCTCAGTCTCCTCCCTGTTTCCTTTCCATTTCCACCAAGATCATCCTTCACAAATCGAGCCCTGTTTTTTTAGCAGGTATTTGGCACATCCGCCCCAAACATCAACACTTCATAGTTGACAGATGCTCCTCAGTGAAAAGACTTCTCTTTTACATCTCTCTTGCACAAAAAAATAGAGAAAGCAACAGCTTCCCTCCTGCCTTGCCAGATCCTTTGCAGATCTCCGATTGCCGGTGTGACTCATCCAGGTGCCAATAGCAAACGGGAGAGACGGGGAGGCTTTTGATGTTCCAGGCAAATTTATGTTCCTAATAATCGTTCCTTGCACGGAGGAAAAAGGGCTCAGCCAAGCAGACATCCCAACTCCGGGGTTGATGACTGCGAGGGACGTTTTCCTCCCTCTGTTAGCTTATCAACTGTGTGCTTAATGGCAAACATTAATTAACGCAAGAGATAGCAAGTAGCAGGATTGAGCCAGCGGGACAGGCTGGGACTTCCTTTGGGAAAGAGTTTAATGGCCTTGATATCCCAAATATCCTCAGAGCAGGCAGGGGACAACGCTCAGCCTGGAGTGAGATGGGGCTGAATTCACAGCAGAGAAGGACCAAGCCGAGTGGCTGAGACCTTCTGGGGTGTTATGAAACCTTCTTCTGGAACGATCTTTCCTCCATAAAAACGGAGTTCAGGATCCTCCTTTAAAGTGAGGTTGCTCAGTGGTGCTTTGGATGTCTCCACGTGGGTTCAGAGCTGGGCTTTGAAGTTGTCCACCCTCCTCCCCTGGGCCTGCTCTGACTTTGACATTCCCAGCTCAAAAATAGCTCCTCTCAGTCACAGAAAATATAAAAGTGTTGGACAATGGCCGGGTCCTGTTGTCCCTGAAGGCAGTGGGAACTCTGCCACGGTCTGGAGAGAATGTGGTCGGACCAGCAGGGCCCTGGGACACTGCTCTTGGTCTTGGGGTGGGGGACACAATTCCTCCTGGGGACACACGGGCAAACTCAGCCTCTGTGTGGTGGCCTGGGGGAGAGCAGCTGGCCCAGAGAGGTCACAGCAAAGCACAGGAGCTCCCAGAGCAGCGTTGAGCTGCTCAGAACCAGAGCTGCAGCAACAAGGCTATCCCAGCCTACAGGTCCTTCTCCACACAACCTACACATCCTGCACCACCCAACCCACATGTCCTACACCATCCCATCCTACAGATCCTCCTCCATCCAACCCACACTATCCCAACATACAGGTCCTTCTCCATCCAATCCACAGGTCCTTCTCCATCCCAACCTGCACGTCCTCCTCCATCTAATGCACATCTCCTACAGCATCCAACCCACAAATTCTCTTCCATCCAACCCACAAATTCTCTTCCATCCAACCCACACATCCTACACCATCCCAACCTACAGATCCTTCTCCATCCAACCCGCTGGTCCAACACCATCCCAAACTGCAAGTCCCTCTCCATCCAATCCAAAGATCCAATGCCATGGCAGCCTACACCCCCTGCACCATCCCAACCCACAGATCCTTCTCCATCCAACCCGCAGGTTCTACACCATCCCAACCTACACGTTCATCTACACGCAATCTACACATCCTACACAACTCAACCCACAGGTCCTACACCATCCCAACCTATGGATCCTCCTCCATCCTGCCCATAGGTCCAACACCATCCCAACCTACAGTTCCTTCTCTATCCAGCCCACAAGTGCCACAGCCATCATCAGAGTCACATGAGTGTCATCACCTCACATGGCTTTACTGCGTGCCCAGCCCGACCTGAAGTTCACTGGAAGCCCCAGATTGTGAAGTCACCTGAACAAGAAACAATCTCCACTCTCATTTTTTAAAGTCTAAAAGTCTTTTTGGGAAATTGCTGTCATGTACTGGGGACACTTTACTCCCTCATAGTAAGACCAATCCTGTGAAATCCCAGCCTGTCTAAATTTTTTACTTGTTTTGGGGGGGCTTTAGGGTTTTGCTGGGTTAAAAAATTCTTTAGCTCTGCTCACAGATCTTGCTTTACCCATGACCTTGGACTAGCAGAGCCACAACAGCTCTGCCATTAGGAAAAAAATCATCTTGTGAGCCTGTGGATGGGAATACTGATAAAATCCAAACTAAGTGCCAATTTCTCTGCTGGAGCCCAGGCTCCAACACAAGAAATTCACGGTGGTGTTTCAGTTCACAACCTTCTCTACAGGCAACACAGTCCAACTTTAGAGACGATGAGACAAAAATAAATGGAGGAAACTCAACACAGGAACATAATCAAAGGCATTGAGCCTTTTAAGATAGCGTCTGCCCCGATGTTTACAGAGTCCTCCCAAAGCCAGGAGACTTCTTCTAGACTTCAGAGAATCAGTGCTGCTCTGTTCTTGTTTATGGCCCTGATGCCAAAGAAAATTGAGGGGCTGATAAGCACTGTGCACCCTGCCATGCTCTGTCAATGGACTCTTCCTTGGGATTAAGTGCCTGAACAACATAAAAGTGTTTTCATTCTGCTTTATGTTCTCATCTGCCTCCAGAACAATTATTTTCAGAGTTGTACTGGAACACAGGCTCAGTAGGACTTGGGTTTTGTTCCTGCTTTTCCATCAAGCTACAGTGGAGAGCCCACGTGCAGTGTCTCACTCTCACCCCCAGACCATGGCATTGTCCTCATGGGCTTGTCTTGTAATTGTCCCTCATGTGGGAATTCACTCATCTGAATCCAGAGCACGCTCCAGCCCGCCAAGGAATGGCTCCCCTTGGAAAAGCAGACATATTTAAAGGGAGCTTTCACTGTAGCCACTTGATGTTCAGTGTCTTTGTGTGTCTGGACCCTAATTAGAGAAGGGAATTGTGGATCAGGAGCTAGAATTTGGTAGGACTCGCAAAAGAGCTTCACCCCAGGCTTGCAGTCTCCTGGGGTTTGCCATGATTAGTGGCTCCAATCCCACTGGTTGGATACAATGGAATAGAAGCCCTCTAATTGCGTGTTAAATACAGTTAATTGCTCACCAGCAAGGAACCTAGGCCTTCCTAGCTGATTGTGGGAAGCAGTAGTAGCTGAAGCAGTAGCCCCCTAAGGCAGGGTCTCCATGGATGGTGATGCTGGCAGGAGGCAGGGCACGACTGGGCTGCCCAGGTCACCTTCCTCCTCTGCCACCTGGGCTGAACCCAAGTGGCCACAGCTCCAATCATGCCAGAACTCCAGGAGCACTTGGACAACACTCTCAAGGATGCACAGGGTGGGATTGTGGGGTGTCTGTGCAGGGCCAGGGTTGGACTCCATGATCCTTGTGGGATACTCTGTGATTCTAACCCTGCTCTGGTTTGCCTGGCTCTCTGCTCTACTCCCAGGCTGCTCTTTGGCTGGTCCCATCCCTTGCTGATCAACCCGACCTCATTGGGAAGAGGGGGCACCGACCTCCTCCTGCTTCAGACCCCTGAAACCCCCTCAGATCTTTTTTCCCTGCGATAATTCCTGACCAGCATCAGCAGGTGGGGTGGAGGGGAAGGGAGGTGGAAGGAGCTGGGGTATGCGGTGGGAAAGGAGCATGGGTGTTCACCCTGCACCGAATTCTATGGAGAAACTGCCTCAGGAGCTGGGCTGGCAGGCTGTGAGTTTGAGAGAGAAAGGGAACACGGCCAGCAGAACGCAGAGCCTGAAGCAAGCACAGGCTCAGGATGAATGTGGGGGGCCGGGGGTTTGGCTCTTGTGGGTTTGTTGTTGCAGGGAGGAATGTGAACAATTCCTTGGCAGGATTTCTCCGCAGGATATTAGCATTAGAAAGAGACTCGATGAGCAGGGATAGTTCAGATTCGGCTGATGCTGGCTCAGTTCACCCTCTCTAGGGGTCTTGGTCTGCTCTGCCCTTTTCCAGTTAATAGTGTCTAAGGATAGTTTGATTCCTGCACAAAAATTCTTACCCCAAAACCACCTGAGGAGGACAGCTGGCAGGATAACATCTCATTCAGCATCCCAAAACTCCTTGGCCTTTCTCTGCAGGCAGAGTACAACCCGGAGTCTGCAGGAAAGGGGCTCCTGGCAAGGGCAAAACAACAGATTGATGCTTTCTTTCCTGACATGATGAGGGGATCCAAAATGAGTTTTTTTAGTCTCTCCTGGCTCCGGCCCACATTAAGAATTTAAGCCTAATGAGTCTGTGATCATGTCCAGGGCACTTGGGGATGGATGGGGAATCTATAGCTCAAGGAATATTTTTAAAGCACAAATGTGGATGGAGCCCAGGGGGATATCTCCCTCTGACTACTGAATGAGGAATTTTTTGGGGGGGGGAAAAAAACAACCTTTGTGCCTCTTTTTACAGCAAGCTGTAAAACTTTACTGCATGTGAAGCAACATTAGTACCTGCCCCTTCTGGGAAAAGGAGTTTTACTGTCATTAGAGCAGATTCACCTCAGGGCTCAGAGGTGCCGGGCACAAATTCACGCCCTTGATCATTTTTAACAGCACTTTGGAAAAGGCTTCTCGTCCCAGCCCTCTCTGCTCTGGGAAATCACATCACAATCCAAACGGAGTTGGGAGAACAGTTGTTCATGATCCTGCTCTCCTCGGAGGCAGCTCTTCCAATTCAGATTAGATTAAAATGAACTAAAAAGTGTCCAGACTGTGCAGCAGTGAAGGAGCCAAGAATTAACGAGTTTTCATGATCCTGGGTCCACGCTGCAATTTCTTCTGCATTCCTGTGGCGGCCCACGTGCCTTGAACAATGAATGTGCCCCGTCTCAGGCTCCATGGGGAGAGGAGTGTTTGTAAACTGAAAATTGCCCTTTGAGCCGTGTGGAAGCCACTGGGGTGGCCGAAATGGAGGCTGGCAGCCCTTGTCCATGGATAAGGAGTTATGCAGGCTCCTGGAACAAAGGTAGAGAGGAAGCAGCCTCCAGGTGTAGCCACAACTTCTCCCCTTCGGGCCACAAAGTTTTGGAGCCACATTGCCACAGAGGGAAGGGGAGCAATCCCGATTTTCATGGGAGATTCTCCTAAACCAGTGGAGAAAGAGCATCCTACTGCTCCTTTTGCACCAAGACACCTTTAACCCCGTGGAGGTGCCATTCCTGTTCCTTGTTTGTGTGTTAGCCCTTGCTCCACCACTGGACACCATGATCTCCTTTGGTGCTGCACAGTCAGCCCTCTTCCCACTCCCAAATAAATGGGAAAAACCCCGGAGAGTTTTATGTGCATTCAGTAAATGATACACCAGGTCTGCCTACCAAAGAGCCAGGAATCATCGGGAAACACGGGAATGTTAATGGTGAATTAGTCAGGAAGGTCGGTGAAGCGTGATGCTAATCAGGAGAGGTGATCACGCTCTGCTTAAAGTCCCTGACTGCCCCTGGATCACCCGAATTTGCTGCTCCCCCAGGCTGGTGCAGCAGAGCCTGCAGAGGGAGGCAGGCTGAGCATCGCTGAGGGTTTGACAGCTGTGATGGTTCTCTCCCTAGACCAGTTTCACAAAGCCTTGATGAAAATCCCACTTGAGCAAGAGGTGGTGTGTAGGGATGGAAAGCAGGGAGCTGAATTGCTTTTTCAGGACCAAGTGAAAGTCTTGAAGTGAGAGATATGGGCACCTGAAAGCCCATCATGATCTTTGCCAGGTCTCAAAGGGACTTGTTCATTCCTGTCCATGAGGGTCACAGCTCCTTTCCAGGGCTGGGAAAATCCAGGGGATGTGTATTTGTTGAAGTGGTGCTCCAGCACGTCCCAGAGGTGTTGGTTGAGATCTGGAGAGTGACCAGTGACCCAAAAGAGTAAAAGCCCAGTTCTCTGTTGTTGAGTTTGGTGGGGGACAGGGAGGATTTAATTTGCTTTAAAGTAAGTGTGCATGAAAACTATCCCAGAGTGCTCTGGGTGGGAAGAGACCCCAAAGCTCATCCAGTTTCACCCCTGTCATGGACAGGGACAACTTCCATTGTCCCAGGGTGCTCCAAACCCTGTCCAACTTGGCCTGGAACAATTCCACACATGGAGCATCCACAGCTTCTCTGGGCTGTGTATAATATATACATACAACAAATACCACTTTATATATGTTTTAATAAGCATATCCTAAAAGTCCATGAGCCCCCACTGTGGTAATTACAAAATGGACCAGGGCTAAACTTCCCATTCCCATTATCCCTGCTCCTCCCACTGATTTTAAGTCAGTCAGACCAGAGTATTTTCCTGCAAATAAAGAAAACAAGAGTCAAGTGGAAGGTGCCATTAAGCTGTAGGCAAACTGGCCAGCTTCCGACCCTGGGAATGATTTACTGGAGTCTTTAATGAAGCCTGGGTGGGTGAATTATGGGCAGAAAAACAGGGATGAAAAGGAGAGTGAGATGAGGGTATTTTTGTAACCTATAAATTCCTGTCGGATTTATGCTCTTCTCAAGTTTTACGATGCTTGGACGTAATTCCTGACAAACTTTAAAGTGGTGTCTTCATCCCAGATTTAGTTTGTGTTGTGAAAATATCTGTGACAACTCTGTCTCATTCCAGCTGCTCCAACATTCAGGCTACTTTTGCCACTACCACAGCCCTGTTATCCATCTGGGATGGGTTGGGGTGGATACAGGGGTATAGGATTCTACTGCTGCTTGTGTGGGCCTACTTGAAGATAAAGCCATGAAGCAGAACTGAGCAGTTTTGCCATAGAAATGTTTATCTCTCACCCATTCCCCACCCTCCAAGGAGGAAAAAAGAGTTTTGGACCCAAATCAAAAGGGTTGGTGGAGCTGGATCCAAATGGGCCTGATACCTCAACCAGGCTTCAAGGAAAATCCTTGAGCTTGTGTTGACAGCATCCAGCTCCCACAATCCAAGAGTAACATAAGGCCTTGAGGTATAAAAGGCTGGGATCAAAGTAATTCCATGTTTTCCTGTTTGTCCCAGCTCCTGACGAGCACGAGAGCTGCTGGGACTAGATAGGAGTGGTAAACGTGCTCCCGGGGAGGTGAAAGCCTTTTGAACTGAGGACAGCGAGGCATGAAAAGCACATTTGTGCTTCCCCACCCCTCCCACCTCCTGCAAATCTTGCCAGCTGGGGGAACCTCCCTCAGTCCAAACGTTTTGCCATGAGAAAGGAATTGAGGAGCAACACTTGGATGTTCAGGGCTCTGTGTCAGCATGGCCCTGGCTCTCTCTAAAGCCCAGGAAGAATAACTCCTGCAGAAGTGGTAGCACTGGTTCTTCCAGGTCAGCCCAGTTTGCAGGGGAGCATTTGGGATTAGTTCATGATTTTTAAGGCTGTGTTTGTGCCAGTCTAAGCCCTGGAGGGGATAACACCAACGTCATACAGCCCATGTAGCTACAGCCAGCCTCTCCCTGCTTCTGGTTCTCCCCCCATTACCCTCTAAGATCCTGAGGCTGTTGTGGGCTAAGCCATCCCTTGTTATCTGTTTTTGGATCCAGATTACTCTGCTTTCAGGCTTTTTATTCCTGATTTTAATTTCCCCAGCCTGCCAGAGCCAAATCCAGCCCTGGGGACTCCAGGGAGCTTCAACCAGGGGTGAGTTTGGCCCAAGGTGTTTCTATCACAAAGCTGTCAAAACCAATTTCTTCTGATCAGACCAAGTTGAAATCCCAGTGGAGGCAACTCATCTCCTGCTGGATGCTGGCTTGAACAGCAAATAAACATCAGAGGAGGAGAGCCTGGCTGGAGATGAGAAATCTTGTCCTGTGATGAGAGGTTATGAACTTTTCTTATCTCACCTTTATCTCTTTGGGTTTCATAAAGAGAAGCCTGATGTGGCAGCAGCTCATCCATGAGCTGGGGGCTGGGGTACCTGGGGTGGCTGGGGGTCCTGCAGCCAGCTCTGCTCCCCAAGTTTGTAACGTGGGATGAGGCTGGGGCAGGAAAACTGGAAGCTGCAGTCCTCGTGTCCCTGGCCATGGTTACTCATTCCTTGGAACAGGGGGGCTGAAGGACAAGGTGGGGAGGGAACATGTCAGCGTTGGAGCCGTGGTGGATTTAACAGCAAACCCTTTATCTGCTGCCAAGGTGGAAGCAAACACCTGTGGGAAGGTGCCAGCCCTGGCCAAGGTCGTTCCTCCAGACCTCCTGCCCACGCTGAGCAGTGTTTTGGGATGCAGCAGTGCCTGGCAGCAGGCAGTGGAGCTGCTTCATTCCCTTCACCTCCAGCTCAAGTTGTCCTTAAAGGTGATACCTCCACCTGTCCAAGCCCCAGGACCCCTCTGAGGGCCACCTGTGACCACTGTCCTGGACATATCCCTTCCCTCCATGCCATGCAACTCCCACCACCTCCCACCGCAGAATATTCCGAGTTGCAAGCGAACCACTTGGATCACCAAAGTCCAATCCATTCCCCCTCCTTGGACAAGGGGAGATTTTTTTCCCCCTGTTTGCCTACAGCAGCTGCCACACGTTTGCAGAGTGAATTAACCCGTGGGAATGGACCCATCCCACCCAGTTCCCTTGGGAAATGGCAGAAGGAAGCATCCCTTGCCTCCCATTCCCACTCCGCTCCACTGGCCGCCGGTGCTGCAGCAGTGAGGAGGAAATGCCAGGGCTTAAGTGATTTAGCTTGGGGAACGAGTGAAATCTACTTACATGGGATAATTGATAGCAAATGATTCCTTAATTAGAAATTATGGAATTGCCCCCTAATTTACGAGGAAGAACAGGACCAGTTGAGTGTTGAGGAGATGAGGGGTGTTTCCCGTGGTTGCTGGTTATTTTCCTTCGGAGATGCTCTCGCCAATTAACTTTTCATGACATAAATTTGTTTGCCTTAAAATATCCAGTTAGAAGCGTTTGCAAATGCATTATTTAAGGCTTGAAAATAAATATTGGATGCTCAGACTGTGCTTTGTGAGAGCTCTGAGCCACATGGCTTCTCACTCAATTATTGATGGTGCTTTTCACCATGCTGGAGACGTTCATGCATGCAGAGGGGAAAATCCCAGCTTGTTTACTTGCTCCTTCCGTGTCTCAAAGTCTCCAAAAAACTCACTCAGCAATGGATTTGGGGATGTTTATAACTTTTACATCTCCCTCAATGGGGGTTTTCTGGTGTTTAATAATGTATGAGCACCTTGAGTCCTTGCCAAGACACTTACAGATGTTTTTCCATACAAAATTTTGCCAGGATGGATTTATCTTTGTGTCAGATCTGACTGTAAATAGAACCACAGAATCGTGAAGGTTGGACAAGACCTCCAAGATCCTCAAGTCCCTGGAAAGTGTGGTGGCTTGGATTTCACCTTCTGCAAACATCAGCATGGAGAAGTGATGAAAACTCATAGCCAGAGAGGTGAGATTTGTAACGGAGAAGGAATTGCATAAACCTCACCTTTGGAAGATTGCAGAGAGGTTTCCAGGGACATCAAGAACTGCTCACCCTTGGCTTTGTGTCAGGAGATCTGCCAAAAATTTGCAGGTGGAAAACCGGTCAGGCTGCTTGGCTTTGCAGCTGGAGCCTTGGCAGGAATGGGAATGCCATGTCCAGGGGGAAGAAGGTTTCTGCACCCCATGAAACGCTGTCCCACAAAAAAAGCTGCTCTGAGGATGCTTTGTACCAGCCCCAGCATCACCCCAGATGGATCTGAGCGTTGTCAGAGGCATAAATAATGCGGGACGTGTCAGGAAGCGTCTCGGGGGGAATTCAGTTTGCATCCCGGCTCCTTCCCACATGGCAAACTGGAGCCACAGATCTTCGAAACCTTGCAGACTCATGGCCATAATTAATAGTACAAAGCAGCTGGCAAGGGGATGCCACCAGACAGGCTCCAGCTCTGGCTCTGACCGTCAGCAGGTCTGCAGAGCCCTGGCTGTGCCGTGGCTGGTGGTTAAAGCCAGCGGGCATTCCACAGCTGCCTCCAAAGAAACCAACATTTTGCCCCAAACCCCTGCTGCTCCCATCTGCTGCTCCATCCCTGGCACGAACAGACCACACAAATCTTTTCCACAGGGTGCCCACCACAACAGAAGCAGCCTGATAAATGCTACCTTGTTCCAATTTCCTCACTTGTAAGATGGGAATTGTGCCATTTGTGCTGGTGGCAAGCTCAGCTTATGGGTTGGTGGTCACTGTTATTGCAGGGAGGGTCTCTTAACATCCATGCTAATAATCCCATGGCACTGGGAACTAAATGAGATCCTGGCACTTGCCAGCTGGAAAAGAAGAGAGCTGGGCATTTCTTTGCTGGAGAAAAGGAGGGCAAATAATGGGCTTAGAAAGGAGGGAGTGCCAAGAAAAACGTGGAGCCGAGTGCTTGCTGCTCTCCTTCGCATGCTTAAAGAAAGCAATTCAGGCTCAGCATACGCAGTAATTAAATGGGGGGGAAAAAAGAAATATCTATATAATTCTTGTGACTCTGTTTCTTTTCAGGGCAGCCGAGCAAACTCCTCGATCTGCCGTGACCTTGGGACATAATGGGGCATTGAAAAGCAAATCCGGCGGCACAGAAAGGAAGCTGTTCCACCAGGCCAGAGGAGGCATTGAGGGAAGGAACAGCCAAGTGGTTATCTCTGACTGGCTTAAATCTCAGCCAGACGGAGCTTTGGACAAGCCAGGCTTTGTTGGGAGAGCCACGGGCAGGGCGGTGTGTGGGGCTGTACCTGGCAGCTGATATTTAACATCATTTTAGAATGATAAAACTCACTTGGGATGCTCTTCATCCCTGGCAGGGTGGAAAAACCACCCAGGACAGGCACCTGTGTGGCAAAACAGCCACCACCTCCTCATCCTTGGGGGCTGCTCCAGGATGCAGAATGGAATGCTCCAGGATGAAGAAGGGGAAGTGGTTATGGATTTCAAACCCTGCCAGGGGAAAGGAGGGAAATCTGAGCATCAGCATCACTCCTTTGTCCCCCTGGTCCTGACAATAAATGTCTCCACTTTTATCTCAGCACAGTTTTGGGCTGAAAGACTTGTCAGCTCCTCAAGCTGGTCTTGAATCACCTGAAGTCACTGGAAATGCCCTGAATTACGGGCACGCTGGCAAGTTTCAGCACTGCGCCCTTGCTGTGCTACATGGGGCTGATCAGAGAATCCCAGGATAGTTTGGAAAGAGATCTTAAAGTTCATCTTCTTCCACCCCCCAGCCATGGGCAGGGACACCTTCCACTAGACCATGTTGTTCCAATCCCTGCCCAGCCTGGTCTAATTCCTCTCTCCCTGTTTCCTCTGCCTCTAAAAACCAGGGAATTCTCATTTTCTCCTTTATCTTTTGAGTCCTGAGCCCTTTTCCAATGTGGATAGCAGGTAGCCAAGGGTGCTGATACTTTTATCCTCTGCTTTTATCCCAGGACACTTCCACCCAGTATTCCTAGGATGAATTTGTAGAAAATGCTGCTTGTTTTGAGCTTGCTCTGTATTTGTACCAGGGTCTTCCAAATGCCTGTCCCTGTCCCAAGCCACGCTAGTGTCTAGTGGGGACACCCAGGGTGGAAATCCAGGTGGAAATGACCACAGGCAGATCCTCTGGTTAAATGGGGCTAATGATGTGAAGCAGCTGTTCTGAACACAAGGCAGCACAGTCATCAATTCAATTAACCCCGCTGATTAATGCAGGAGCTCAGCAATGGCCATAAATGGGGCTGTTTGTCACTGAACACGGGGAATTATTGTGCCTTACACTGCTTAAGGAAGGAAACTTTCCCCCCGTTTCACCACGGAGCTGTCTGGAAAGTGGAAGGGCTCTGGCAGTAATCTGACGGAAGGGAATAAATGATCATAATAAATAAAGGTGCATCCCTTGGCAGGACTATTAAATGGCTCTTGCTGCCCATGCCTTTACCCCAGAGAATCTTTAGATGTGGAGGGAAAATTTGGGAATCAGCAGCCCCAAAGAGGTGGAGAAATGGCTGCTCTGAGCCTCTGAGGGGAACAGAAAGACAGCCTAGGAGGATATTTAGCTGAAGACAAAAGTATTCTTGGCTGAAAAACAGGACTTTCTGCTCCTCTAACTCCCTCCTGCAAGCCCTGGGCCTTTTCCAGGCCCACAGAAATCAGCTGGAGCCTGACTGTAGGAATCCCACAATCTGGAATCTGTCGGTGCACGGAGGGAGGAGGTTGGAGCCATCTCACTCTCACATCGAGATTCACAAGGATGCATCAACAACTGTATCCCCCTTTACATTCCCCCTCTGCTAGGCAGGGATCTTTATCCATCTGGGAAGCCATCATAGCCAGCAATGATTTCCCTGTTCCCATTAGCACAGTGCTCTCTCCCCTAACGATGATAAAACAGCCTCATCCTGCTGGTTGGTTTTAGACAGAGCTGTCATTGAGTCTGGGAATTTTTTTTTTTTTCTTCTTTTGCAGCTTCCGTGGTTCTGTTGCCAGGAGAATCTACAGCGGGAACAAAAGCTGTTTTATTTTGTGGGATGGGACTCGGGGAGCAAAGGGAAAAAGGGGAAGAGCAGTGTTAATTTGTGGGTCGTGGGTCTTGCTGCTGTGAGCCTGGCCAGGTAGCGTGGGAGGTGAGGACAGAGATTCCTTGGCTCCTAAAGGGTGAAGAGGAAAAATTAAGTGGGTGATTTACTGGGAATGGTGGCTTAAAATGAAGGATTTTGGTTACCAAAAAGAAAACTCTAAAGAGGCTCCAAGGCAGCTGGAGAGGGGCTTTGAACAAAGCCCTGGAGGGACAGGACACAGGGAATGGCTTCCCACTGCCAGAGGGCAGGGATGGATGGGATATTGGGAAGGAATTGTTCCCTGGGAGGGTGGGCAGGCCCTGGCACAGGGTGCCCAGAGAAGCTGTGGCTGCCCCTGGATCCCTGGGAGTGCCCAAGGCCAGGCTGGACACTGGGGCTTGGAGCAGCCTGGGTCAGTGGAAGGTGTCCCTGCCTATGGCAGGGCATGGGGTGGAATGGCTTTAAGTTCTCTTCCCACCCAAACCATTCTAGAATTCTAGGATTTTGGTTATAATAAAGGATTTTGCCATATGGAATAGTCTTCCAGGAGGAGGGAGGTTGGTGCAAAGCTCTCCAAAACCCATCCCTTCACACAGGGAAGAGCAGCAGGTGGGATTTGTACCCTGGCAGGGATGAGGGGTGTGATGGGGGCAGGATCTGTGTGCACGGCTGAGGGCAGCAGGGGAAGGACACTGCAGGATTTACCCTGAGGAGCAGAGAAGGTGCAAGACCCATCCCTGTAGCTCTTTCACCTCTCCCCTCCAGCTCTCTGCTGTCCTTTGTTCATTCACTCTCTCAGCTGATGTCAGGCAGACAAAGATATTAAAAGCCTCTCCGGAAGCTCTGTCCTTTGCTCTGTGCACGTACTCATCAGGCTTAAAAAACTAATCCCTGTTATTAGCAGGAAGTGGTTGTTACCTGGCCAGGTGTTCCTGTCACCTCACAAACCCCATCCCGGAGTTATCACAGGTGATATCAGCCCCCTTTCCCACAGCTTTCCCCCCCCTTGGGCACCAGCATGGCCACAGATTTATGAATCATGCAATCACAGAAGGGTTTGGGTTGGAAAGGGACCTTCAAGCTCATTCTACCCCCTGCCATGGGCAGGGAAAATTTCCGCTGTCCCAAGCTGCTCCAAGATCCATCCAGCCTGGCCTTGGACACTTCCAGGGATCCAGGGGCAGCCACAGATTCTCTGGGCACCCTGTGCCAGGGCCTCTCCACCCTCACAGGGAAGGATTTCTTCCCAACATCCCATCCAGTTCTGCCCTCTGGCAAAAGCAGAGGCCAGGCTTGCCAGTATCATGTAAGGGAATTGGTGCCTTCAGCCATTGTGATGGATAGAAGAGGAATAAATCCTCCAGACTCCCAGCTACAAGAGGAAATCAGGTTGGTGCCTGTGGAGACAGCTGTCGGAGGAGTAAATCCACCCCGCTTTAATTCCAGCCCGGCATAATGGAATTGTGAAAACGAAGCAGAAATAATCCATGTGGGGAGCCTGGCAGAGGGACCACGGCACTTTGTTTGCCAGTTCCAAACGCGGTGAGCCTCATTTACGAGGCACCTCTGTGGGTAATTGGCTTTGAGGCGGGAATGTTGTACCTACAGAATAAATCTTGTTGGAATTTCTTGGCTTTATCCAGCTCCGAAACGCCGAGTACCTTTGAGCAAACACCTGGAAGCGCTGCCTGTGGCAGCAATGCTCCGGAACCTCGATCCCTGCCTTGGGATGCAAACAAAGAGCTGCTGCTTCCCGGGAAGGAGCCAATAACTCAGCTTCCATAGGAGAAGAGGGACATCAAACCCTGCCAGTTATCCCTCTCCTTCGTCATTAGCCATTAGGGCTGTAATTAATTCGCAGCAAGAGGAAGATTGGCCGGGGAAGAGCTCGCCCCAGGGAGTTTGCTGGGAGTGCTGCACTAACCAAGCATTATTAAACGTACCTTGGCAGCCAAGCACGTGCTTCCCCAGCTCTGGAAGGCCATCCATGGCATGATCCAGGCTACGGGATTTGCTGGATTCCTACGAAAACTGCAGGATCACGGAAAAAGCGCTCTCAACCGGCTGCAACAAAGACAGTGCTCCCACTGAGGGCCAGGGAATTCTGATATCCCTATATGGATTTTATTAGGTTCAGGTTTGGGAACACTCCCTTCTGGATGGTTTTGGGAGCTTGGAGTTCGTGGCTGAGCTGCTGCTGTGTCTGTGAGAGCATCCCTGCCCCTTTAGGGGTTGGAATGAGATTGGCTTTAAACCATTCAATGATTCTGCGATTCCATGATTCCCCTGGTGAGGAGGATCCGTGCTCCAGCCCTAGGGAGGAGATTGGTGATGCTGAGTTTGGGGCTCATCAGACCCCGGTCTGGATGTCCAGCTCCTGTCTGCAATTCCCAAGGCAGCATCAGAGCAAAAAGGAGCTTCTCTCTTCCTAAGAAACATCTGGCTACACTCACATTCCTGACCCACGGGAATGTCATCCCAGACCAGCTCTGTTCCTAAGAACTGCTCAGGCCAACAATTTCCACCCGGATTTGCGCCTGAGAAACACCACAGAGGGGAACACACAGAGGAAATAATTCCCCCGTGGAATTCCTGCAAGACACAATCCCAGCACCACAGAAAAGCCTGGCCTCGTTAGGGCATTTTGTTCTGGGCTAATTGCTCCCTGGTATGGCTTCCTTACTCTGAGCTGCTCCTGGGCATTGCAAACTGCTCAGTTTGGGATGGATGCAGACGGAATGCTCATCCTTCCATCCCAGGCTCGGCACCAGCAACGTGCCCAAGGCACATCCTGAGTGCTGGGAAAGCTGCTCCCAGGATAAGCAACTGTTGCCACCCACAAATTGCTGATTTTTAATGGACTCCAAGCACAGTTTTCCCATCTGGAGATGTGGTTTTTCCCAAGGGATCATGAGGATGCTGAGCCGGAACTGCAGATTCCTGTACACCTCCTCCAGCCCATTGGAAAAGACATTTTTGTCCCCAAAGCAACTCAAGGTGCCAGCCCAAGACAGGAATAACTTTGGACTTTTCAGTACCGCAAAGTTGGGGAGGGTGGAAAAGAGGAATGAATCAGAAACTCAAATACTGCTTTTAATGAGAGTTTTGCAGGAGCAGAGGGACAGGAGCACCCCAGGCTCGGTGCCAAGGCACAGATGGGGGCAGCACCCAGCCCAGCTGCATCCCAGGTGTCATCCCAGTGTTTTCCAATGTCAAAACAGGATGGAAATGCCCCGCTGCAGTTAGAGAGCCGAGTTATCCAGCTGCAGGGAGCTCACCTTGGAGAAATCCCAAAGCTCCCAAAACAACGCTGCAGAAAAGAGCTCCCAAGGGTGCTTTGAAGTGTTTCTGTGTGGTTCGTTTTGGGAAGCCAGGAAAAGGCTTGGATGAAGCAGGGAAGTCCCAGCTGACTCCCAGGATGGGGTCTGCCACGCAAGGACTCTCAGCCACCCCATTGCCACCCCACTTTTGTCTCAGCGTGGCCAAAACTCCGTCCCCTTCTGCCGTGCTGGGCGCAGGAGGAGCCAGCACCAGGAAGAGGAAATTTAATCATCAGATCCCGATTAAACCCAGGAAAAAACAAGGAGAGGGTGGGAAGAGCAGCAGCTCGAGTAGCCCGGACCCATCTGCTCCGATATTTCTCGCTCAGCTTCTTTTCCAAAGGATGTTCTAACGGGAGATGGCCACTGTGGTGGTGTTGGTGGCCACCATCTCTGGATGCCATCCCCCTATCCATCCCTGTCCTGTTGTGTTGCTGCTCCTGGTACCCCATTTCCTAACCCTGCATCCCAGCCGGGGAGCACTACCCCAGGGCAGGATGCTCCCTCAGCCTAGGGGATTTTAGGGAACACAGTCCCTTTTTTCCGGCGTTGGGTGATGTGGGAAGCTTGGAAGCTGCTCTCCGACCGTGCTTAATGCAAGAAATCAGACTTTAGTGTTTTCCTCCGTGTTTTTCCTGCCTTTCCCACCCTGGGAGAGCAACAGGGGTGGGATTTCTGCTTTACCAGGATTTCGCAGCTTCGCTTCCGTGACAAATACGGCCCCCCAAAAAAGGGAGGAGGAGGGCATAAACTCCTTTAAACAAGCAAGCTGCCCACCGTGAGTGGGACCACCCTCGCCACCGGGCTGGGCGGGCTCGCCATTTTCACAAGGACGCTCCCACCCGCTTCCCCCATCCCCGCTTTCCCGTCCTTTTTTTCCCCCACGTGTTTTACACGAGCATCCCCCGCGCTCCCGTCCCGCTCCCCCCTCGCGCTCTCGGCCACGCCCCGGGCACGCCCTGTGACGTCAGAGCGGGCGGGCACGCGCGGCCCGTGCCGGCGGAGGCGCGCCCGGGAGCGAAGCGGGGCCGGTCCCGGTGCTGCCGGTGCGGGAGCGGGCGCAGGTGAGAGCCGGGAGCTGGGCCAGCCCGGGGGCTAGCGGGGATGGGAGCGGCTCCCCGCGGGCTCCTGGGGCCACCGGGGAAAAGTTGGCGGCGGCGGCGGCGGCGGCGGCGACGGCGGGAGGAAGGCGGCGGTGGCGGCGGAGGGTCGGGGCTGAGCCGAGCCAGCGGCGGAGCGCGGGGAGGTGGCCGGGGAGAGCTGATAGTGAGTGTGAATGTTTGTGTGCGTGAATGTTTGTGTGCGTGAGTGAGACTCTGTGTGTGTCCCTTGTGTGACACTGGGCAGGCTTGTGACCGTGTGCCAAGTGCCCTCTGTGTGTGTGCGAGTGTCGCGTGTCCGTGTGTGACACTGTGGCACTGCGTGTTTGTGGCTCTGAGTGTCCTCTGTGGGTCTGTAACTCTGCGTGTGTGTGTCCTGTTTGTGCCTGACTGTGTCACGCTGTGTCGTGTGTGTGACTGTAAGTGTCCTCTGTAACTGTGTGTTTGTGTCCTGTTTGTGCCTGACTGTGTCACGCTGTGTCGTGTGCCCTCCGTGTGCCACTTTGTGCGCGTGTCTTGTGTGGCTGTGCATGTCACCTGTCCCCTGTGTGTTTGACTCTGTGTGACTGTGTCCCCCCCGTGTGTGTGACTGTGTCCCCCGTGTGTGTGTGACTGTCCCCTGTGTGTGTCACTCTGTGTGACTGTGTCCCCTCTGTGTGTGTGGCCGCGTTTTCCCCTCGCTGTTCGCGTCCCTGCCCCGTGTCCCCGCTGCCATGGGGTGTGCCGGGGCGTGGATGTGACCGCGACACGAGTGGCTCCGTGTCCCCGTTCTTTGGAGATGCCGGGTGCTCAGTGCCCTCCGTGGGTCCGCACACGCCTTGTCCCCCAGGTCTCGCTGGCACTGCCACAGGAGCACGGGGACGATGGGCACCGGCTCCCCGGGTTGTCACCCAGCCGGTGTCACCCCCAGGACAGAGGGGCCGGGCTGGGCTGGCTCCTTTTCCTTATCGGTCACCGCTGGGACGCTCCGGCGGGGGAGCTGGGGGCTGTTCTGAGCAGCATTCCACCGGCTGTGCCTGGCATTGCTTTCCCAGCGGGATTTTTCCCACCTGGGGCTCGCCGAGGGGTCGCTGACCTCTCTGCTCCTTGCTGGCTGCCCGGGGGGATGCTTTGGCAGCGAGGGATGCTGCGCGGCGCTTGGTTTTCCAGCTGTTGCTCCCGGGACAGTGTTGGGTGGGAGAGGTGGAGTTGTGCAGGTGTGTGATGTGCTGAAGGCTCGGGCTCCCGGGATCACCGATTTTTTGGGATCCCTGGCTGTTCAGGAGTAGCTGGATGTTTCTTAGGCTCGGCGTAACTTTGGTACAAAGGGGGACAGCGGTGACTGGGAGGTTGTTCTGTGCCCAAATTCAACCACGCTGCATCGAAGTCCCAAACCCCAGAGGAGCTGTGGGATGTGGGATCGGGTGGATGCAAATTCCTAGCGCAGCATCCCCGCTGTGGAATTCCCATCACTGCCTTCCCCCCCCTCTCCAGCCTGTTCTTCCTGGCTAGTGCTCCCTGAGATTTGCAGTGATTAAGTTTTGGCTGTTAATTAATATATACATTGCAAGTTAATAATTCAGTTATGCTGAACGGAGCAGCAGCTTGGATAGGAGTTGGAGGGGGGGGTGTGTGTTGTATTGATAACTCTGTCTGGATGCTGAGGCTCTGGAATAAGGATTCATCCTTGGTTTCCTCATGCCTGACTGCACCAGTGGGATGCTTAAATTCACCTTAAAGTAAAAAAATGTCTCGATAATGAGAAGAACATCCTCCTGGGACAGCCTGTAAGTCTGACAGGGGTCAGTGGTGGGTTTGATAGTGGGCTTAATGTTTGGGCTTGATGCTTTCAGAGAGCTTTTCCAGCCAAAATAATTCCGGGACCCTCAGAACAGTCGTGTCTCCCCCTGGCTCTTGCTCCTGCACAGCTGTGTCAGTACCAGACCCTGCAGAGGGAACAGCATCTCTGGTGGCAGCTCTTCTCTCCTGTTCTGCTTTTTCCTTCTTTTCTTCTTTCCTCTGGAGCAGCTTGTCCTGATGAGTTGGGGCTGCCCCATCCCTGGAATGTTGGATGGGGCTTGGAGCAGCCCTGGTCTGGTGTGAGGTGTCCCTGCCCACGAGGTGAACTTTGAGGTCCCTTCCAACCCAAACTATCCGTCATGCCATGATGATTCCCTCGGCTTTCCAAGGTCTCCGTGTTCTTCCCACAGTGAGCTTTACCCCCCTGGTTGCTCACAGCAAAAGAATTCCCACTTTTCTCATGACCCACCCCCCCCATCCCACAGACCCGCAGCCCCCGCTGAGTGCATCCGCTCCTGGCTGGGGAATTTTTCAGGCAGAGATGCCAGCTTTCCATGGATACATATATTTCCAAAATAACCCTGTTCAGGCCCTGTGGAAGGGAATGTGCTTTTCAAAAATAGCAGCTTCGTTACTTTTAATCAACCAGAGCTGGAGCAGCGTGGAGTGATTGCAGCCGCCGCTCGCCTCGGCGCTCGACATCCTAATTATGTTTGCCTTTTAATGAGAGGAAAACTATTTGCCGAGCTAAAATATTTATTTTAGCCTGGTGGTGTTGCTCGAGAGAGCTTGTGTGGATGGTAAGGAGGTGGTTTAGACACTGTGTGGGGCTTTGGTATTGTTCTGTTGGTTTTTTTTAATGGGAAAAGCATTTAAATATGACAAGAGGCTTTTTCGTGGCCGAGGCTGTCTGTGCGAGAGCTGGCAGCTGGAGAGGCTGGGACGTACAGGAGCATTTGCATCCTCCTCAGTCTCCTTGTTTCAAAGTGGTCTGGGAGTTGTGTCACCTCCTGGCTCTGTGGGTGGATTTCTGCTGGCAGCTGGCACAGGAGTGGCTGCGAATAACCTCACCTCGGAGCCTCTTGGCCTCGAGTTTGGCACCTGCCTTTTCTTTCCTGCCCAAAATTCGTCCTGAAAGTACCTGAGCTCTGCTGGCTGGCCCGGAGGCTCCCCAGGAGATGGTGAGGAGGTAGGATGGGTTTTTATGGAATCATGGAATTTCCTGAGTTGGGAGAACCTGCGAGGATCACAGAGTCCAACCTCCAGCCCTGCACAGACACCCCAACAATCCCACCTCGTGCATCCCTGGCAGCACTGTCCAAACACTCCAGGAGCTCTGGCAGCCTCGGGGCTGTGCCCATTCCCTGGGAAGCCTGGGCAGTGCCCAGCACCCTCTGGGGGAAGAACCTTTCCCTGATATCCAGCCTAAACCCTGCCCTGACACAGCTCCAGCCATTCCCTGGGTGCTGTCCCTGGCCACAGAAAGCAGGAGATGGCAACACCCAGGAAGGTTTTGTAGCCAAATGTTGACTTCCCCAGTGACCAGTGATGAGTCAGCTTTGAAACAAGGGGATCAACCCACTGGGGAATGTATTTCTGCTTATTAACTGGGATATCTTAACTGGAGCCAGGCTGGGATATCTGGAGCCAGACAGGGATATCTGCTCTGGAGCCAGGCTGGGAGAGCTGGGGGTGTTCACCTGGGGAAGAAATGAGAGCCTCTTCCAGGGCTTAAAGGGGCTCCAGGAGAGCTGGAGAGGGACTGGGGATAAGGGGTGGAGGGACAGGACACAGGGAATGGCTTCCCACTGCCAGAGGGCAGGGATGGATGGGATATTGGGAAGGAATTGTTCCCTGTGAGGGTGGGCAGGCCCTGGCACAGGGTGCCCAGAGAAGCTGTGGCTGCCCCTGGATCCCTGGAAGTGTCCAAGGGCAGGTTGGACACTGGAGCTTGGAGCAGCCTGGAACAGTGGAAGGTGTCCCTGCCCATGGCAGGGAGTGGGATGGGATGGGCTTTTAAGGTCCCTTCCAACCCCATCCATTCTGGGATTCTCTGGTGGCTGCAGCAAGGTGTTCATGATGTTATGGGTGCTGCTGGGGTTCCCTGCCCTCTGGACAATGCCCTGCCAGGATGCAGGAGGCATCTCCACTGCCAGCACCAGCTCAGGACCCATCCAAGCTGCTCCCCAAAATTTGCAGAGCAAGATTTAAAGGCACAGAAGGCATCCCCCATTGCTTCCCTGGGCTCCTTCCTGGCCAGCAATCCCTGCATTAACCCTGCCCAGGGCTTGGGCACAGGGCTGGCATTGTCTGGGGACCTCGGCAGCGCAGTGCCAGCCTTGGCTGGGGCAGGGAGCACGTGGCTCTGCCGGCGCTGGCACAGGGAAAATCCCGCTGGCAGGACTTGGGAGCAGAGGCAGGAGGGGCTGGAGAAACCCTGGGCTGCTCCTGTTGGAGGTGGTGGGGCTGAGTGCTGTCCCCGAAGGGGCTGAGGGGTTGGTGTCACCAACCTGTGGGGACACCAGGGCAGCTTTGCTGGTAATGGTGAGGCTGCAGGGTTTTATTGCATTCAGAAGCATTTGCAGCCCCAGCTGGCTTGGCGGCCATAAATAATGTTTGGGGTTTTAGGAAGGGGAAAAGGAGAAAGTTCCTGCAGGACCTGCAATTTTGGCACATGCATGTCCTGACAAGTCCCTTTGCTTCCCAAACAAGGAGCAGGGACTTGCTCCCAGCAGCTCAGATCTGGGTTTTAGTGCTCAAGTGATGCCCCAGTTCCATTAATACCACAACCATCCACACTGAAGGATAATTTGTGAGGGTACCTGTGGCATCTCCCCCTTCTCGCGCTCCTCCTTGCAGCCTGGGGTCCTTAATTTTCCCTGGTGGTCCTTGAAGTGGTTTCCATGTATTTGTGTTTCTGTGGGCTCCTAAAGGAAAGTGTGGGAGTATGGATATGGATGTGTATGGATGGATCACAGCAGCAGGGAATGCAGGAACACATGGAATCCCTCTGCAGCCTCGGGGGGGCTGCGGGTCTAGGTGTTTCCCAGGGTAAAATCAGTTTTTCATGGATCAAAGAGCAGACCATAAAGCTTCCAACTCTTTCATTGTGCCCCTGGATTCGCTTTTTGTCCCTCTGCTGGTTTGGGTGGGTCACATGTTTTTGGGAGGAATCACTCAGTGTCCACAAGCAGCATTTCCTGGCTTTAATCCCATTTTTTTTTGTGGCCAAGCTGCTGCCCCTCCACTGGGAACCCCATGAGTGGTGCCCCCCTAGTCCCAAGGGACGTTTCTATTTTTAACCTGCAGATTCCATGTGGGTTTGTGCCAGGGGTTATTTTGGGTGCTGGGAGGCAGCCATTCCCATTCCCAGCTGGCATATCAACGGGACAGTCATGCTCTCATTCCCCAGCTCCTGGGGCTAAAGAAGTGTTCCTGCTTTTTCCTGCCTGAGTGGGTGTTCCTGCTCCGCCCAGGAGAGAGGTTGTGTCAAATCCAGCTGTGGGAGGATGGCACATCCCATCTCCTCTTTGTGGGATCATCACGGAATCCCAGATTGGTTTGGGCTGGAAGGGACCTTAAAGCTCTTCCCATTCCACTCCCTTCCACTGGGCAGGGACACCTTCCACTGTCCCAGGCTGCTCCAAGCCCCAATGTCCAGCCTGGCCTTGGACACTTCCAGGGGCACCCTATGCCAGCGCCTCCCCAAACTCAGAGGGAAGAATTCCTGCCTAATACCCAATTTCTTTCCGTTTGGGAGAATAATTTCGTAGCCTCGAGCCTCTGTATATGAAAATACAAAGGTGGAAGGTGGCTCAGCCACTTGTTTTGTAATCTCTCTGATGTTTCTTCCAACTGAAATGACTTCAAAATGAAGGAGAGTTGGTTTAGATGGGATATTGGGAAATAATTGTTCCCTGTGAGGATGGTCAGGCCCTGTCACAGGGTGCCCAGAGAAGCTGTGGCTACCCCTGGATACCTGGAAATGTCCAAGGCCATGTTGGACAGGGCTTGGAGCAGCCCGGGACAGTGGAAAGGGTCCCTGGAATGGCAGGGGATGGAATGGGATGAGCTTTAAGGTGTTTCCAGCCCAGCCCATTCTGGGATTGGGTGATTTTTTCATCATCTGGCTGCTTTTGTGTAGATTGGAGAGATGGTGGTGCACATCTGGTTTGCAGTCCTGTTAAATGATGGGGAAAGCTTTAGTAATAGTAATAATGATAGTAATAATAGTGATAATGATGTGAAAGCCTTTCCTTTTCACTGTTCTCTGCGTTCTCTGGAGTTGCTTCCTCTCCTACCCCACGGGAGGGTCACCCTGGGGACCGTCCCGTCCTTTCCGAGAGGGGAAATCACTGCCACAGAGCTAAACCAGCTGTTTTCTAGGTGACTTCAGCAAATTTTGACCCAGCAAAGCCTCCTGGCTGCCGTGTGGGATCGTGAGGCTGCCTTGCTCATCCCGTGCTTCCCTCTCCTCTCTCCGGGGGTGAATCCAGCTGCCGCCCTTCTCCTGCTGTGCCTGGTAAAGTGCTTTAGGTCATCCCTCTGAAGTGTTCCAGGTCGTTTTTGGGGGGGCAGGGTCGGCGTGGTGTGTGGCCTTGTTTGAACAACGCCGGCTGTTTCCTTAGGAACAGGGGAAAAAAGCTTTTTTGGAATTGAACAATGGTGCGGCGCCGCCTGGGTCAGTGCAGAGGAGCGGGGCAGGAGGTGTTTTATGGGCACTGCTGCTGGAAGCAGTGATCCTAAAGCTCTTTTCCAGCGTAAGTTACGAATCTAGGATAAGCCCAAGAGTGGGTTTGCTTGGACTTCTTAGTGTGTCCGGGGCTGGGTGCAGCATCCATCGTTTTGCTTGGCGTGGTGGGGGAGTTATCCAGCTAAAAACACCTTCACAGGTAAAGTGTGGAGAAAGGGAGAGAAAAAAAAAAAAGGCAGGAATTGGAGTAACAGATGCCATGGTCACACAGGGAGTTCAGCCCAAAGTCTCACAAGTCTCACACACCTCTGGGACTGAGAGCATTTCAGTCCCGGTCGTGTGGTTGTGGGAGATGTTAAATCCCTAATTCCTGCCTCATTCCCTGCTGCTGCTCCATCCTCTTGGCTCACATCCGTTCCCAGAGCGGCTGGGGAGGGCTGTTGGGTCCCTCGGTGCAGAGACTGCCACGGCTAAAATTAAACAAAGAGAAACTTCCCATTTTTTTTGTGAGTGCTCCAGCTTCCGGAAAATGGCAGCGCGCTGGAGGCAGGCAAACAAAACAAGGCGTCCCCGGCCAGAAAAAAAAAAAAACCTCCTCACCTCAGAGGCATTTCCTTGCTTTCTTTCCCCCCTCTCCAGCCTCTCTCCCTCCCCATCCTGGCTGCTCCATTGAAAACCTGCCATCAGATTAGTGCTCCCGGGGTGGGGTTGCTCTGGGAAGCAGAGCAGCCTGCATGGAAAGGCAGCCTTGGGAATCACTCTGCTCTCTCCCCCAAATCCCCTCCTTATTGCTTATTTTGCCAAAAATATCCTTAGTGGGGTTTTTTTGGGTGCGTGTGGCTGCATATTTGGGGCAGGTTGGGCTGTTGGGATCCTTAAGGAAGTGCAGGGTATACTTCCCAATGGGTCTGGGAGCAACTGGTCCTTGCAATGGATAAGGTTTGAGGGTAGGGAAAAAAAGGAGGAGATGCTTGAGTGCATCCTGAAAAAAAAAAGAGATCCCTGAGTTCATCCCACAAAAGCAGGAGCTGTGTGAGTGTATCTTGCAAAAAAAAAAAGGAGGAGGAGGTAGGGGTGCATCCCAGAAAACGGAGGAGATGGGGAATGCATCCTGCAAAAAAGGAGGAGGAGATGCCTGAGTGCATCCCAGGAAATAAAAAAAGCAGAGGAGCAGATGCGTGGGTAGATCCTGGGTAAAAAGAGCTGTGCAAGTGCACCCCACAGAAGGAGAAGGGTTTGCGTGGGTGCCTCCTGGAAAAAAGAGGATCTGTGCTAGTGTATCCCTCAAGAAAAAAGGATGAGGAGATGTGAGTAAATGCCACAAAAAAAGGAGAAGCAGATGGGGGTGCATCCCAGGAAACAAAAGCAAGGATGCCCAAATGCATCCCACAGAAAGAGAGGAGGAGAAGGGAGGGCTGCATCCCACGGCTTGTCTTCCCTTGCCTGGCTCCTCTTCCTTGGAGCAGCCTCCCCAGGAGTGGTACCTCTGCAGGGATGCATCTCTCATTGCTCAGATAGGATAAGTGGGTTTTTGGGGAAAGGGGAGGAAAACCTGGCATCTCCAGCACCGGGATGGGTTATTTTGGGGGTGATTTGTGTCTTTTTCTTTAATACCAGCTTCCCAGAAAGCGTTTCCTTTCCAGCAGCTGAGCTTATCAGGGAGTGAGACCACGAAACAAGGCTTTCCTTGGGTCTTTGGAAGTGTTTTCCTTGGTTTTCTCAGAATGGGCCGTGGACAAAGGACTTGCTGTCCCTGAGAGGTGGCAATTACCTCATCAGCAAAACAGAGCCCCTGTGCTGCCAGTGCTGGCCTTGGCCACCTCATCGTTCCAAGGATTGCCTGGGAAGGATGCTCTGGGATGGGAACATCACTGTGGTGGCTCTCCTCCCCTGCCTGGCTCTTCCTATCCTGCTCAGCCTGGGAAATAGGTGAAATCTGGGAGGATTTGGGGTTGTTTTTTTTCACTGAGAGCTGTTGGAGTCAGCAAACGCTGCAGACAAACAGCTCGGTGCCGTCGGTGCTTCCAAGTCATTTTTCCATCTCTCCCTCCTGATGCTCCCGAGCTGTAGCCCCTGCTCCCCAGGGAGAGCTGCCTGAAAGTTAATCGCTGCTGAAAAATGCTTTAATTAACTCAATTAGCCAGATGGTCCATCTGGGCTCCTGCAGAGCCTGATGAGATCCCTCGAGTGAGGTCACAGCTCTATCCCAGTGATGGAGAGGACAGAGGGACTCATCCAAATCCCCACGGGATGTGCTGTGCCCTCCAGAGCATCCCTGCTCCTGGACCTGCACTGGGAGGTGTTTGACAAGGGGGAATTACTTTAAATTCCCAGGTGTAGAGGGCAGGGATGGATGGGATCTTGGGCAGGAATTGTTAGCTGGGAGGGTGGGCAGGCCCTGGCACAGGATGCCCAGAAAAGCTGTGGCTGCCCCTGGATCCCTGGAAGTGCCCAAGGCCAGGTTGGACACTGGGGCTTGGAGCAACCTGGGACAGTGGAAGGTGTCCCTGCCCATGGGAATGAAATGGGCTTTAAGGTGTTTCCAGCCCAGAGCATTCCCAGATTGTGCACCTTGCCCTGCTGTCCCTGAGGCTCCTCTGCAGCCCCTGCTTTGCAGGAGCTCCTAAAACATCCAGGACATGGGAAGAGTGAGCAGTAAAAGCCCTGCACACTGTTGGAGCAGAGGAATGCAGGGCCCTGGAGCAGGGATTTGGGAAGGGTGAGTGTTTAACCCCTTGTGGGCATTGCGACTGTTCCATCCCAGCTTTAGCTGCATGTGTTGGGCTCTGTTTTAAAGCCTGGCCTTACAGACATTGGGAGGGAAGCTGCTTTTCCTGGCTGTGATGGAAACCTGAACGCAGGCAGTTGGAGATGCATCCTTCGGGCAAAAGGGGGAAATGTGTGTCCTGAAGGGTTTGAATACCACTGGAAAATGGTTCAGGGAAACTGAGGCAGGGGGCATCAGTGTTTCCCTGTGGGAAGGTTAAACCATGGTCTCTACAGTCCAAAAATGGTCTCAAAAATCTCTTCAAAAGGGCTTTTGGTGCAGGTGGGAAAATCAATCAGTGTGGGAATATTTACTGTTGGGCCTAATTTTTAGGAGATTGTGATCACAGAGTGGTGATGCTGCATCAGATGCTCCCCTGGCTTGGAGAGGGAAGGGGAGGTGTTTTCCTGTGGGAAAGGGCTGGTAATTCCTGCTTTAAGGCACCTGAGCTCGTGAAAGTGGGACAGAGGGTAATTCCCAGTGGGAATGCTGGCAGGGGAGGTGATGCTGCTGGGAGCTACCAGGATGCAGAGCATTTTCCTCTGGGATGAGCATCCACTGCCCAGTGCTCCTGCCTGGAGAGGTCCCAGCTCGTGCTCAGCTCCAAAGCAGTGCAGAGTCCGAGCATCTCCCTGATATTTTTCTTCTTCCCTGGATGGGAATCGTTTGGAAGCAGAGCCTGTCCGTGGAAATCCCACACTCTGTAGTGCTGCAGTCACTTCTGCCTCGCTTTTGCCTTTCACCAGAAAATCCTCACCCCCCCTTCCTGCACAAAAAAATGTGAGTAATGCTGGAGAAATTTGGGATGAGGCCCAGCAAACGATCGGATATCCGGCTAAGCAGGGCTCTGACTTCTGCACTGAAAGCTCCCAAATGAATAATGCAGCAGGAGGAATGGCAGATTTCGAAGGATTATATTTTTCTGGTGGTGCTCTGTTTTATCTCTCTTTAAATCTTCACTCTGCAAAACTTGGGAATGGCTTTTTTTTTTTTTCATTGCCTCAATATATTTTTTTTTATGCTCAAGTAATAACACATTTCCCGTCGTCCTGTTAAAAGCAGAGCTGATGGTATTTAAAAATAATACTGGTGCCAGTTGTCTTGTGATGCACATCATGTGTTCTGGCTGTAAATGTTGTTTACTGGGATCATGCATGGCAGAAAAAAAAGCTGGATTCACTGCAAAAGTGGGTTGTTGGGAGGCTAAAATGCCAGTGGATGTTGCCCTAAGGAAGAATGTGTGGTGGTGACTGTCTGCCTTTTGGTTTTCTTTTTTTCTTTCCTCCTTCTGGACCCTGCAGAAAAAGTTCCCATTTTTTCTTCCTGTTGATCAAGTACTTAAGTCATTCTTCTAAATATAAATCTCTCTTGATGCGTCAGCTGTGCTTGGGATTTCACTTCTTTTATGTGGCACTTCAAGCAAGTCTTAATTAAAAAAAAAAAAAAAAGTCCATCTGCATTGGTTTGATATTTAGTGAGTTTTTTTCCTCATCAGGAGCATGTCTAATTCCAGCCTGACCCTTCAAAGTCCTGCAGACTGCATGTGGCCATCAGCTGGTTGTGCTGGAGAGCATCCTCAGCTCCTGAAAAGTTCTTGCTGTGTCCTGCTTGGAATCAGGGGATGGTTTGGGTTGGAAGGGACCTTAAAGCTCATCTCATTGCAGGGCAGGGACACCTTCCACTGTCCCAGGCTGCTCCAAGCCCCAGTGCCCCACCTGGCCTTGGGCACTTCCAGGGATCCAGGGGCAGCCACAGCTTTTCTGGGCACCCTGTGCTATGGCATCCCCACCTTCACAGGGAGCAATTCCTTCCCAGTATCCCATCTCTGTCAGTTTAAAGCCATTCCCCCTTGTCCTATCCCTCCAGGCCCTTGTTAAACATCTCCCATTTCCTGGGAATCCAGGTCTTTTCCTCAGGGCTGCTTTCAGTCAGTGCTGCTTCTGCTGGCAGAGCTGTCCCATCACTGTCACCACCATCAGCTCGATCCCAACAGGGGGGAAAAAACAACCAAAAAGCCCTGGGCTGTTGTTGCTGCTGTGGAAGATGCTGAGGACAGGAGGTGTTGTCTGGGCCAGTCGGTGAAGGTGCCATGGATTTCTCTTCTCCAGCTAGGAGCCTGCTGCTTGCAGCCCTGTGTTTTGGGTCTGGAAATTAAAGCACATCGCTGTGGTTGGCAGAGCAGCCTCCAAGCAGAGCTGGTGGTGGGATTGAAGTTCTTTTCCACGGAGATCCTTAAACGGAGCAGGTTCTGTGCTGCTGACCCAAGAAATCTGTCCCTGAACACGTGAGGCTTTTTAACCTCAGTTCAGTCCTTATTGTCTGAAAAGAGGTGTTCTTGTAGAGACAGAGGACAAGCTTTGGGCTCTACTGTATCCCCTGTGTGGCTCTCAGTGGCTTTGTCTTGTTTCCTCTAATTTGGGCCCTTGGTTGGCCCCAAACCAGCCCTTATTACAGCAGATAATGCTTCACCCCTAATTCAAGCTCCAAACCCCCAAAATTTAGCTCTGTGCTGTTTTACAGACAGGAATTGAGCAACCTGGTCTGGTGGAAGGTTTGTTTGCCCGTGGATGAGCAAAGAAGGGCTTTAGGGTTCATTTCCAGCCCAAACCCTTCTGAGGTTCTGTGAAATCTCAGTGGGAATGGAGGGAGCACATGGCTCTGGGGCTCCTCTTGGGCAATGAGGACACAGGGCAGGTCTGTCTCCTTCCAGCCTTGCCTGGGGCTGACTTCTTGGAGCCAACAGAGAGGGAATAATTTGGCCTCTGGAAACGTTCCCCTCTGTGGTGGCTCAGAGTTGTCCCCTTTTTAAGGGATGCTCTTGTGCTCCGTGTCCGATGCACACGTGGCAGGTGTTTCATCCTTACAGGTGCAATGCAGGCAGTTGTGGAAATTGCTCCACTCGAGCAATAAAGCTCTGCCTTGAGCAGGGAACAACCTGCATCCACTTTAGGATGACTCTCAGGTGTCATTTTAATTCTGCTTGGTGACTAACGCCATGAAAAAATGTGTTTGAGATTTCAACCCTGCTTCGTCCAGCAAGGGGGAGTAATTTTGAGCAAAGATTTTTGCCAAATTTGCATAAATTACTATTTTTGCGCCAAACGACCTTGCTAAATAAGGGGCATCTGTCTGCAAAATGGCTAAATGTTTTGCCAAGGGTTGTGTCCTGGCCCAGAGAAGCAGCTTTGCCATCTCACACGAGTGGAGGCTGCAGGGAGAGGACTTTGGCTCTCTGGTTAATTCCCACTCGAGTTCTTAAACTGACGCAAAGCTGCGGTTCAAAGGGCCTGGCTTTGTTTGCAGACAAAGCCTGCCCGTAAACATTTGGGGCTTAAAAAAGTGTTGAAATTGGTTTCTTATCAGCCATCTGACCCATGGTGACAGGACTGAGCAGCTCTGAACCTGGCGAGACCGAAACAACAAAACCCCAGAGCAGCTCCCAGACCGAAACGACCAAACCCTGAAGCTCTGACAGATGTGGGTGGGTGGCGTTGTTTTGTTTTTTGTTCTTTTTTTCCCTTCATGGCACTCCTGATGCTGTGGAAAACGCTTGGAGCCACTGCTTGGATGCTATCTGACCTCCCTCACCCCCAGGTTGAGTTAATTTGCAGGTTGCACGGAGTCTCTGCGCAGTCTGACGGGCTTTAATTTTGGGGTAATTAATTAAACATGCAGGCGTGGTGTTTGCTCTTGTGTTGCATAAACAGCAGCCAGTTTTCATGTATCTCAGGCACCCTCCTGGCTGGCAGAGGTAGGTGTCTGCACCTGGAAAGCTCATTCCCACCCGTGGAAAAGCTCTAAGCTAAATGAAGGTGAGGACTTGTGCTGCTGAAAACCACCTGAAATGAGCCACGTGGTCTTTTGTGTCCATGTAATGAGTGTGGTGTTCAAAGCATGCTCTGGATCGAAGCAGGAACACTTCCTGGGATGGGTCTGCAGCTGGGTGGATTTGCAGGTGACAACGAACCTGAGGTCCTGATCCAGGCTCTGTTTGGTTGTTTTGGATCAGATATTCAGAAGAAATTCCTCCCTGAGAGGGTGGCCGATGGCCTGGCACAGGGTGCCCAGAGAAGCTGTGGCTGCCCCTGGATTCCTGGAAGTGTCCAAGGCCAGGTTGGATGGGGCTTGGAGCACCCTGGGATAGTGGAAGGTGTCCCTGCCCATGAGACAAAATTTAAGGTCCTTTCCAACCCAAACCATTCCATGATTCTCTGATCTGTCCTCACATCCTCTTCCTACTTGCATCATCACCTGGGAGTTTGCTCTCCAGGTGTCTTTGCCCCCTTTCCAACGTAGAGATTCCTGGTTTGTGAGATTGGGTCAAACATGGAGCACCCCATGAGGTGACCAACCTCCATCTTACCTTCCCATGAGAGGACCACCAACTCCAGCAAAGGGTTAAGCTGCTTAAACCCAGGTGTCCTGGGCAATCTGATTTGGGAATGTTTACCAAAGAGGAGCTTAAAAAACCCTGCTGTTTTGAGGGAATTCTTTGCAATGTGCTGATTCTGTTTGTTTCTACAAAAGGAGGTTTTTGGCTCTTGTCAGCATTTTCAGCATAGCTGAGGGTGTCCTGTAATCCAGCAGCAGATCAGTGATGGATTAATCAGGAAGGTGTGCAAGAAAATTAAACCAAGGGGGAGTGGTTTTGACCCAGCTTGAATCGGTTCTTGGAATCCACAGAGGTTTCATTCATCATTGCTTGGTGTCCAGGTGGCGAGTTGGGAACAAAACCCCTTGTTTTTTTCCCAAAAACGGACCTTCTGACTGAGGATAGGTGGAGATAGATCAATCTTGGTGGAGTACTTGGGCTGGGAGAGCTGTGTGGAGTTGTTGGTAATGACCTGCTGGGAGCTGCCTTGTCTCTGGTGGTCTGCAGCTCACCCCTGGAGCTTTGTGTTGTCCTCTCTGCACCAGTTGTGGTGGCAGCCTGTCCAGCAAGCAGGATGAGTGACTTTCTTGTGCCTGTCCTTCTCTGGTCATGCTGGTGGGACTGGTTTTCCAGCCAGGAGCAGGGAGGACACGTGGCATTGCAGCAGCTCCTCTCTGTCAGGCAAGGGCAGAGTCAGTGAAGGGTGATGGGGACAGGGCTCTGAAGTGTTGATGCAGTTAAAGCCCTGTCATCATCTCCTCTTGGGGGAAGCTCAGCAGTTCAGGGACTTTGGGTTGTGACAGCTCTTGAAGGCCAAATTAGCATCCAAATTATCCGAGGAAGGAGAAGCTGCCGGGACTGCGGCTGGAGGGTGGGAAGATAGCGAGCTGCTCCGGGATTTTCTGAATTAGTGCCTTTTGCCTTCAAGCTTCTGTGCATCTGGTTGGTTTGAGATGGAGAGGAGGGATTGAGTGGGTGATTATGAGATGGTTCTTGCAGCATCCACAGAGGTGGGAAGCTGTTTCCCCTCCTTTTGACTTCCGTGGTTTCCCTTACCCTGCTCTTTGTGGGTGTTTGCCTGAGATCTCTTGGGTGACCACGGTGTCTGTATGCATTTTCCTGGTGATTCTGGTAGGATCTTTTCTTTAAAAAGTGTCTTACTGTGGCTCTGGAAACCTGAATTTCATTTCTCCTCCACCACCTATTGCCTGTGTGAGCTTGGGCTGTTGCCTGATCCAGTTTAAATCTGAGTTTCCCTGCTCTGCGAGATGTTTGGTCCATGCTTTTGGGTCCTAAACATCCTTCAAACCGTGGCCAAACTCTTGGGCTTATGAAGGACTTTGGAGGGGCTGTGAGGGCTTGGAGGAAGACTGTTCTCTCCTGGACTCCTGTTCCGTCCGAGGGTTTTAAAGCTTGAGTTGATGGCTTTTATGTTTAACTGCTCTGGGAACACAGCAGCAGATGTGACTTTGGGTTCTCATGGATTTGTTGGTCCCCGTGGGACTTGTCTGGATTAAACTCATTGTCCTACCAGAGCAGCATCCATCTGCAGCTCCCTGTTAGAAAGCCAGAACACCTTTGGGAGTGCCCTGCCTGAATTAGGCAGGAATGTTGAGCAGACAGCAGGGGCAGGGCGGACCAGGACTGAACTCTGCCTCTTCTGATACGAGGTGGACATCAGATGAGGGGCTGTTCCTGATGGAGTTGAGTTTTCCATTGCCTTCCAGCCCACCCATGGAGTTCCTTGCTGTAGGACATTGTGGAGACAGAAATGTCTGTGGGTTCGGGGAAAGACTGACCAAGCCCTCCCCTGGGCAAGAGGTCTGGGTGAGGCTGCAGAATGGTCCCCGTTGAGGTCTCCTTTGATCTCACTGCTTCACCGAGAGCTGTTTGGGCAGACACCACCTCTGGGTTTTTAATTGGCTCTGGGTTTTTAATCTGCTCTTGGGGAGTGCCTCGCTCTCCGTGCCGACATTCCGGCAGCGTCTGCTGCGCCGAGGACCATCCTGCTGGAGACATCCCTCTGCCTTGCTTTTTTTGGGGGATGCCACAGGGGTCTTGCAGCCCGTGGTAGTGTTGAAACCATGTGGAAGCAAGTCCACCTTTTTTTATTTACTTGCCTGGGTTATCAGGACAGGTAGGTGTGTGTGTGTGTGTGTGTGTGTCATGGTTGTGTCGCTGTGGAACGGGAGGACCTGGGCTGTTATCCCAGGAAAACCGTTTTTGTTGGCCCTGTCAACCTCACAAGGGTTCCTGCCCTCTGCAGCACCTCCAGCACCTTCCTGCACTTCCGGGGTTTTTAAACCTCTGCCACACCAGCACAGTTTTCAGGGATTTGGCTGGGCTCTGACGCTGCTATGGGTGCTCGATGGTGGTGCCTGCATCTCCAGGACCTTCCTCTGCCGTGGCATCAGCGCTGGGCAGCAGCAGGAGGTCCTGCAGGGAAAACTCCCTTTTCCCACCCTCAGGACTCATTTATACTTGGGTCTCATGCAGCTGATGATGGATATCCAGCAGGACTCGTGCTCAAGAGTCTGTAAAACGAAGCTTTCCTGTCCTTCCTGCTTTGCCTGTGAAGGGTGATGTGCCCAGCAGGGAGGCCGTGGCGGACACCAGGCACTGGCAGCACACAGCCAAAATTGCCTTCATTCCCTCCCTTCTCCATCAAGCTTTGCCTTCATTCCCTCTCTTCTCCATCAAGCCGGCTGTGCTTGGCTTGCCCTTGCCTGGCAGCAGGAGCTGAGCCAAGCTGGAGCTCCGGGGCAGGATTTTTCCGTGGGGCTTGGCAGGGCATGGCAGCGCTGGGTGCCGTCATTCCCACATCACATGGTGGGAATGGGCTCCAAACAAACCCCTGGGACGTGAGGGTGCTGCAGGAGCGATGGCAGGTCCCACAGGGCTTCCACAAGTCCCTTCTTGTTTGCTGGGAAAGGGGCTGAAAGCGCCGTGTGTTGTGTTCCTGGCAGCTCCCGGGAGGCTCGCGCTGGGATGGACGTGTGAGTTCACACCAGGGTGTTCTTTTTGGTACAAAGAGCTGGTGTTTGGTGTTGTCTGAAGGGGTGGTTTATCTTCTTTGCTTGGCTTGGGTGGGTCTTTTCTCCTTTTTTTTTTTTTTTTTTTTGGAAGATGAAAGCGTTGGCTTGGCAAGCACAAGTGGTGAAGGAGGAGGAGATAAGAGCGAGGCAGCGGGGTCAGGAATCACCGGGATACACAGCACAGCTGGCATCAGACCTGGGGAATGCTTGGGCTGGGCTGCTGAGGGGAAAAACTCAACAGCAGCCAACTCTTCCCCACCCATCCCCACCAGCAAGGCTCGTGGGAGAGACCTGCATCAACGGGACACGAGCCACAGGCTCATTAGTCCTTGCCACCAGCTGCTCCCAAAGCCATCCCAGCCTTGTAGGATGGGATGCAGAGGAGCTGGGCTGTGCTGGTGTGTCCAGTTCCGTGTCTTCCCACCTGCCTGAAGATCTCTCAGGACAAGGATGGGAAAAGCAGGGATTTCTCAAGGTGCTGGGATCATTTTCCACTGAGGGGGAGCGTGCCAAGCTTTCTGTTGTGTCATAGCCATGAGGGAGATCTTGAAAGGTGAAGGATTCACAGGGCAAAACCAAGTTCCTAAATCAGATTTTCTGCTAAAATTTGGCAGTTTTGGTAGCTTTGGGGCTTTTTACAGCTTCTCTTTTGTAGGCCCTTGCACCTTGCAGTGGATTGGTGTCACCTGGCACTCCCTGAGCAGCTCCCTCAGGGCTGGGGTGTGGAGGGGTCTCGTCTGCATCTGAGTCCACAGATTTGAGTTACTTGGGGTTTTGTGACTGATAAAAGCAACGTTTTCAGTAAATTCATTGTGTGGGACAAGTGTTGTGGGGAGTGCTGTGGCTCTGGGACATGAATTCCTCCCTAGAAAAAGTTTCAAATGTGCTCATACCAAGCAAAGCCGACTGTTTTTAAAAGAAACCTCCAAAAACACTTTTATGTTTGTAGGAGAGCCAGAGGAACTCGATTTTGGAGAAAGAAAAAGCAAATTAAAAGCCATAAAGCAACAAGTACCTGGAGTTGATCTTGGCTCTGGCATGGGGAGAGGATGATGAGGAATTGATTAGAAGCTCCTTCTTTTTTTCCCAGTATTCAATTTGTGGCCAAGGGAAAGGTGGGAGGCTTTCCCTGAGCTTGCACCACAGTCTTGAGAGGCTTTTAATGGATTTTCCAGGGAAAACAGAGGTGCAGGGTGGTAGTTATGGCAGAGCTGACCAGTCTTGTGTCATGATGGCTCCTGTTCCTTGTGCTTCCCACAGACATGGACGGGCCTGATGGGATGGACCCTGCAGCTCCAGGGAGGGCTGGGAATGTGGGATGGGCAAGGATGGACACTGCTCCCTTTGCTGGTTGCAGCTCCTTGGCTGGACCTGGAAGGACCTGACTCCATCTCCAGGGTGCTTGGTGATATCCAACCCTTGGTACTGCCCAGTCCTGCCAGCCCTCCTGGCTTTTATCAGCCCAAATTCTTGGCAGCCAGGGATTTTCCCTCTCCGAGGCTCCTGGAGGGGTTTTCTCCCACCCTTGGCCAGCAGCAGATCCTGCTTCCCACCCTCGGGCTGTGCACTTTTGGGTGTTCCCATGGTTTTATTGCATTTCTTTGCTCCAGGAAGTGCTTTTGGTATTTTTCCTGGGATTGCTTTTCCCTGTCCAGCACAGCTGGGTGCTCGTGGTGTGTCTTTGATTGATCTGGCCAGAGGTGGGTCCATCCCGTAGTCCTATCAGATGAGCTTGGAATGATAGATGGAGCTGGGAGTGCTGGGGCTCTCCCTGTGCCAGGAGGTCCCAGGGGGCTCCCCCAGGCCTGCAGTTGCATTTCTGGGGTAAGTGGTACCAGACGTTTTGAAAAAGTTATTTTTAACCTTTTCCACGCTGCTGCATGCTGGGAAATGCTGAGTGCTGTGTGTTCAAGTGCTGCAGGAAAAGCGACCTTTGGCTTTAGTTTTTAGCTAAGTTTTAATAAGTGGGGTTTTTTAATAGATGTGACACTGTCACCTGCCCGAGACCTGCCGCTGGTGGGACCTGAGGGAGCAGCTGGAGCTGTGCCAGGGGATATTTAGGCTGGATTTTAGGAAAAGGTTTCTGGCTCGAAGGGTTGGGTTTGACCCTGCAGCATTCCGTGTGCCTCGCAGGAGGGGAAAAACCAGTGTGAAAAGGAGGTGTGGGTGCCTTTGAGAAGCTGCAGGACGAGCTGGTCGCCCACTGGTTTCCTTCCCCCCACCATTCATTTAGGATGCTGTTTGTGGCTTTGGGTAAACAGATGGGGCTGGGTTTTTCCCTGGTCTATATTTAACCCCAGGCTAAATTTAAAGCTCTTTCAGAGGAGTTTGCTGACCATTGTCTCAGTGATTTCTAAACAAATCTTGCCCCTTCCACCCTTTGTTTCCTCCCACTTCCCCTTTTATCCTCCTCACACAGCCTGAATTGGAGGATTTGCTGGTTCCCCCTGCCTTCAGAAACAGTTTGGGTCCATCCCCAGCTCCAAAACAGGGCTTCCATCCCAAATTCAGCCGTGGGGGGCCTGGCCCCCCATCCTTCAGTGTGTGTGTGTGCATCCCTAGATCCAGGAGGGGCAGGCAGAGATCCAGGAGGGACGGACAGAGATCCAGGAGGGGCAGGCAGAGATCCAGGAGGGTCAGACAGAGATCCAGGAGGGGCAGGCAGGGACCCAGGATGCTGCTATCAGGAGAGGAAATACCTTTCCACATTATCCCTCATTTTTGTGTGTAGATTCCCACTGCCTTTTGGGGCCTCAGGGTTCGATGCAGAGAAGATTTACAGCTGTTTCTCCACACAGCCACATCTGTCAGAGGCCTTTAGCAGGAAGCTTCCCATCTCATTATATAAATATAGGGAGGGGGAGCATCCCTGCAAATTCCAGGCTTGTGGATATGTCAGTGAGGGCTGTCAGGGCTGTAGCTGCCATAATTAATATAAAATTCATTTGATGCTGGACCAGCAGGCAGGTGTTTCAAAACATATTCCTGGCTTGCACTTGGTTTTTCCCTACTTTGTGCAGTGCTGCCTGAGCAGGGGGGAATTTTGGGATTTTTGATTTTATTTATTTATTTTTTTAACAAGATCGTGTGCAAGAATCACCAAAACTGGGGAGGTGTGGGGTCTCTAGAGGGAGGCACTGTTGTGTTTGGGGTCTTTCCATGCCCCCTAGAAAGCTGAAATCCCAAATGGCATGATGGTAGATGGTGAAGGGTGCCAGCCAAGAGAAGCATCCTTCCTTGCTTCCTGCTGCTTATTCCTTTGTTTTGCTCCAGGTCCCCTCTCTCACCTGTCTGAGCTCTGCTAAGCTCAGCCTTGACTCAAAGCCTGGTTTCCCTGTGTTTATTCCCCACCAAACCCTTTCCCCTTGGATTGCTCTCAGCAGGACCCAACAGGAGGCTCTCCTGGAAGGGGAAATGTTTGCACACAAGTTCTCCCTTCCCTTTTCTGGCTGCAGCCTGGTGCATCCCTTCCAGCCAGCCACATTCCCGGCATACCAGCCCCGGGGATGGCTTGGGAAGCATTTCAAGCAGGCTGGAGTATCTCCTGCTTAGGCTCTCCCCTGCAAATTTCCTCTTGTTGCATTCCAGGAAAGGGCACCAAATCCTTCAGGACTTGCTGTTCCCCCTCACAGTGCCAGAGGAGACATCAGTTCTGTATTCCCACCTAGGGAATTTGGGCCTGGCTTTTATTTTCTGCTTGATTTCATTTTCAAGCAGAGGGAGGAAAAAGGAAAGAAATTGCATGGGAGGGGGAGAACAGCATTAGGAGTGGATGAAAAGTTGGATATAACTTTTAATTAAAACGTCGATGGTTGAGACTTGGTGGTTTTGCAGCCAGGCTGGAGTTTTGTGGCAGCTCTGAGGGAGCAGGAGGCAGGGGCTGAATCCCGAATTTCCAGGATGATGCTGGCTGTGCCGGACAGCGTTCCTGCTCCCTGGTGCAAGCCTGGAGTAGCAACTCAGTGCTCAGGCTGTGCTCCAGCCATGCCTTCAGCCTTCCCTGCTTGTCCTGGCCCATCTGGGCACTGTCCCAGCTCCAGAGGACACGGGTGACGTCAGGGGAGCTCTTGCCCGTGCTTGCATCAGCCACGACGTTGGTGGTCGGGCTGTCCTGTGGGAATGGGATCATTTCCCCCTCGGCTCCAGCGGGCTGCTGCAGCTGCTCTTCCACAGCGGTTCTGCAAGTGCTACTGGAAAAAAAGGAGGGAAAACCCCTTTGTTTTTATCATGTTCAGTGCAGGAAGGGATATTGGTTGTCCTGGTTGGTTGGGTGAGGAGAGGGATGTGGGGAGCAAGTGGGAAAAGCCAGTCGCCATCCTAGGAGATGCCACAGTGGGAGAGAGGGATGACCCATCTGAACAGGGAAAAAGCTCAGTCCTGTGGGTCTTCTGTGCTCCCACAGCAGCTCAGTGCTTGGTGGTTTTATAGTTGTGTTATAGCAACATGCAAATGCTTGGGGAACGGGGAGAAGGATCAATTTACCATCCTGGGAGCAGCGTACTCCCAAAAACACTCTTAAAGGCCAGAGGGCATCTTCGTGTGGGGTGTCCAGCATCCTGTAAAACCAAGCTGTCCTTGCTCTCCAAGGGTTTGTAGGCAGCCCTGTGGTTCCTGGGAGCGCCCAGGTTGTGTTCCATGATGGTTTAAGGAGGACAGGACAGGCTCCCTGTACTGGGAGCACCCAGGTTGTGTTCCATGGTGGTTTAAGGAGGACAGGACAGGCTCTCCTGTACTGGTACCACGGGATCAGCGCGTGGGCGGCACGGGGGGTCCCGCAGCCTTGCTAACACCCTGGCCTGTGTCTCTGTCCCCCGGCAGGTTCCCCGAGGTGACACCGGGCTCCCCATCGCCGGCAGAGAGGCCCTGGCCATGTAGTGCCCGCCGGGAGTGGAGATGGCAGCGCAGAGGATCCGGGCGGCCAACTCAGGAGGGCTCCCGCGCTGCAGGTCCGAGGGGACACTCATCGACCTGGGCGAGGGCTTTGCTGAAACCACGCTCTGCGACGTCAAAGGTGCGTGGGGAGCACCCCCCGTTCTCCTTCCAGCCCCATCCTCACCCCCTGGGAGGGCCCAGTGACAAAGGTTGTTCCCTGTCCCCAGTGCTGAGAGCTGGCAGGTTGCTCCTCCAATAGTCGGTTTTTTTTTTTTCCCCACCTTTTTTTATTTTTTTTCTCCCCCTGCTGTGTTTTCCGTGGTCAGGTGGGAGGGGAATTACAGCTCCCCTGGCGGGAGAGCATCCCAAGGAAAAATCTCCAGGTGGAAGCTGGAGAGCGCTGAGGGCCTTGAAAGTAAACAGGCACAAAAGGGATTTGTTTTTGCAGGTGTAGCACCTGAACATCAAACACTTGCTGAAAATTAGATGGGCTTTAATGCAAAACTAGGAATTGCTCCTCTTCTCCAAGGGGTTTTAGCACATCCCTGTTAACCCCTGCATGCCCAGCTGGAGGGCTGTAGAAGCAGCCACTTGCCTGTCTGATCTGACACCAAAAATGCTCCATCCTGCAGGATGGCTGAGTTAACAGCGGCTTCCAACCTAGCAGGCTGCCAAAATAATTCCAGTTTGGAGTTTCTGTGTAGTTTCCCATTGGATGCATGTCCTCATGCCTTTGCATGCTGGCAGATGAGTTGTTCAGGATGTATGCAAAACTCTTCTCCTCCGAGTGCTCCATCCCTAGGCTGTGTTCAAAGGCTTCTCTTTGCTCAGCTGTATCTTCCTTTGCCTTGTTATTTCCATGGGTGAGAAGTGCTGCCAGCCTGTGAGTGGTGACTGCAGGGATGTGCAGCCTGAGGTCCCATCCCTTTGTCTCTGGGATTTTAAGGGCTTCCTGTGTTTTCTAAACTCCCTTTTCCTCCCAGAGTGCTCTCGAGCCTGTTGCAGCAGGTGCTGTCCCAGTTCTCTTGCAGCTCCCTGCTGGTGAAAATCCAGCTTTCCTTGTTTTCTTCAGTCTGTCTAGGGAGACAGCACACATTAATCCATTGATGGAACATCATCTGCAGCTTGTTTTTAGCGCTTTTTACAGAAACACGTCCTGAAAATGAGAGCAAAGTCAAGAAATAGGGTGGAAGCGTAGGTTCAACCCAGCCTGGATGTAAATTGGGATTCCCTGGCAGGAAACTCTTTCACTGGCACTTCTGCAAGGGAGGCTGGAGATGCTGCTAGGACCAGAGCAGCAGTGTGGGAGGGAGGTGCTGGGATTCTCTGAGGGTTCAAACTGGTTAACCTTTAGAACCACAGAATGGTTTCATTTGGGAGGGACCTGAAAGCAGGGACACCTTCCACTAGCCCAGGCTACTCCAAGCCCCATCCAACCTGGCCTGGAACACTTCCAGGGATTCAGGGGCAGCCACAGCTTCTCTGGGCATGTGCAGGAGAGGGGTTAGAGCAGAGCAAGAGGGCTTTTAGCCTGTAGGGAGAGTTATCTTGGGTTTGGACGAAGCCTTCAGGGAAGAGAGGGGTGAATGTACCAGAAATAGTAGAGTTTTCTTGAAAAAATTTTTATGAAGAAAAATACCTGCAGGCTTGAGAGGTTGGCCGAAGGAATTAGTGGACCTGGAAGTGTTCAGAAAACACATAGATGTGGCACCTGGGGACATGGCTTAGTGGTGGACCTGGCCGTGCTAGGTTAGACTCGATGGTCTTGAAGGTCTTTTCCAACTTTAATGATTCGGTGCTTCCAAGGCTTAAAACAGCCTGGAGGGGTGACCTGGAATAAACGGTTCCTAGTCATTGGTGACTCTGCTGTGCATCTGTCACAGTGCTCTCCTTGCCTCTGCAGTGCCTTCTCCCAGTGCCTTGCTGGTGGATAATCCCACGTCCTTCGGGAACGCGAAGGAAGTCATAGCAATCAAGGATTACTGCCCCACAAATTTCACCACCTTGAAGTTCTCCAAGGGGGACCACCTGTACGTGCTGGACACGTCGGGAGGGGAGTGGTGGTACGCCCACAACACCACTGAGATGGGCTACATCCCGTCCTCCTACGTGCAGCCCGTGAGCCACCGCAACTCCTCCCTCACGGACAGCGGGGTGATCGACAATCTGCTGGAGAGCCCCGACGAGGGCGCCAAGGAGCTGGACCTGCTCGGGGAATGGACTGATGTGAAGAGAAACTCGGCCAAATCCTTCCACAACAACCCCTTCCTGAACGGAGTGCAGACCAACCCGTTCCTGAACGGGAATTTGCAAACAGTGCCCGGCTCGGACAAAGAGTCCGACTCCAGCGTCGCCGTGGATTTGTTGCTCTTCGACACAGGGGCTCCCACTTCGGCTCTTCCCAGTTTGGCTGCCAACAGCAGCCTGGGGAACCTTTTTGACGAGCTTCCTTCCACGAACAGGCTGGATGTGGACCAGCCCATGAGAAGGGACAACCCTTTCTTCCGAAGTAAACGCTCCTACAGCTTGTCCGAGCTGTCCGTCCTCCAGGCCAAGTCGGACGCGCCGGCATCGTCGGGTTTCTTCAGCGGTTTGAAGTCTCCCACCCCCGAGCAGTTCCAGAGCAGGGAGGATTTTAGGACAGCGTGGCTGAACCACAGGAAGCTGGCTCGGTCTTGCCATGACTTGGATTTGCTTGGCCAAAATCCTGGCTGGGGTCAGACGCAGCCGGTGGAAACCAACATCGTGTGCAAGCTGGACAGCTCCGGCGGGGCCGTGCAGCTGCCGGACACCAACATCAGCATTCACGTGCCTGAGGGCCACGTGTGCCCTGGGGAGACGCAGCAGATCTCCATGAAGGCCATGCTGGACCCGCCGCTGGAGCTGAACAGCGACAAGTGCAGCACCATCAGCCCCGTCCTGCAGATCAAGCTCAGCAACATGGAGGTGAAGACCTTCATCATCCTGGAGATGAAGGTGTCGGCGGAGGTCAAGAGCGACGTCGTGAGCAAGAGCCTGGTGGGGCTGCAGTGCCTGCGCAGTGACATGAAGGAGGGGCCCTACACGCCCATGCAGCTGAGCTATTCCTACGGGGACACGATCCAGGTGCAGCTGGAGAACCTGGAGCCCTGCATGTATGTGGCGGCCGTGGCACAGGGCCAGAACATCCTCTACCCTTACACCGTGTGGGATTACATCAGCAAGAAGATCACGGTGGGCGTCTACGGCCCCAAGCACATCCACCCTTCCTTCAAGACCGTGGTGGCCATGTTCGGCCACGAGTGCGCGCCCAAGACCCTGCTGGTCAACGAGGTCACCAGGCAGTCCCACAGCCCGGCTCCCGTCGCCCTCCAGCTCTGGGGGAAGCACCAGTTTGCCCTGTCCCGGCCCCAGGACCTCAAGCTCTGCATGTTCTCCAACATGACCAACTACGAGGTGAAGGCCAGCGAGCAAGCCAAGATCGTCCGGGGCTTCCAGATGAAGCTGGGCAAGGTCAGCCGCCTCATCTTCCCCATTGCCTCCCACGACCCCAATGAGCTCTCAGACTTCACACTGAGGATACAAGTCAAGGACGACCAGGATGCCATTCTGACCCAGTTCTGCGTCCAGACGCCGCAGCCGCCGCCGAAGAGCGCCATCAAACCCACGGGGCAGAGGCGGTTCCTCAAGAAGAACGAGGTGGGGAAGATCATCCTCTCCCCTCTGGCTGCCACTGCCAAGTACCCGGTTTTTCAGGACCGGCCGGTGCTGAGCCTCAAGTACGGGAAGCTGCTGAAGACGGTGGTGAGGCAGAGCAAGAACCACTATCTGCTGGAGTACAAGAAGGGAGATGTCATAGCCCTCCTCAGTGAGGAGAAGATCAGGTTGAAAGGCCAGCTGTGGACCAAGGAGTGGTACATCGGCTACTACCAGGGGAAAATCGGCCTTGTGCACACCAAAAACGTGCTGGTGGTCGGGAAGGTCAAGCCCAGCTACTTCTCCGGGCCGGATCTCACCACCAGCCTGCTGCTGGAGCAGATCCTGAGGCCCTGCAAGTTCCTGACCTACATCTACGCCTCGGTGAGGACTCTGCTGATGGAGAACCTCAGCAGCTGGCGCTCCTTCGCCGACGCCCTGGGCTACCTGAACTTGCCGCTGACGTTTTTCTGCCGGGCGGAGCTGGACAGCGAGCCAGAGCGGGTGGCCTCTGTCCTGGAGAAGCTGAAGGAAGACTGCAACAGCGTGGAGAACAAGGAGAGGAAATCCTTCCAGAAGGAGCTGATGACGGTGAGTCTGAGGCCCGGTGGAGCGGGGCTTCGTTCCTGGCTCTGCAGAGGGATCGGGGGAGGTGGCAGTTCCTTAATTCAGCCTTTAGAGAGTGAAGTCTGTCTTGAAGGTCCTTTGAAGGCTGCTGGGCACTGCCAGGTGGGAGTCCAGCCCCGCGGTTGGTGGGCACTCGGTTTAGCAGGATCACAACAATAACGAGGGAAGCGCTGAGGTACTTGGAATTCCAGAATCGCACAATGGCTGGGCTTGGAAAAAAACCTCAAAGCTCATCCAGTCCCACCCCCTGCCATGGGCAGGGACTCCTTCCACTGTCCCCAGTCGCTCCAAGCCCTGTCCAGCCTGGCCTGGAACACTTTCAGGGATGGGGAGCCTTTTTTTTTTTTTGTGTGGTGGCTAATCCAAGGGCACCTCTGAGCTGGGGTGTTTCATACATTGCAAATGGAAATGCATGGCTTGCTCTTTGTCCTGAAAGGAATTGGGGAGGAGCACTGCCTGCCAGTATTTCTAGGATGGCATTAGCAAGTAAATCCCTTACGAAATTTCATCTCCACAATCATTTCTAGCATTTCATAGGAGGCGAGCCAAAGAAAATACAGGGCAAAATGTCTGGAAGAGATTTGCAGCTCTCTCCCATTCCCCACCCTCCCACAGGAGCAGGATAACGGAGTTAAGGAGAACAGCATGGTTTAAAATGTCAATTGGATTAAGGAATAGCAGCGGCCTTGCTTGGCAAAATGAAATTATGGCAAAAGGGGACTGGAGCTGAATGAAGGAGTTTAGTTCCCACACTCCTTTTAGGGAAAAGGAGGAAATTTAAGGATTGAGTGGAAGGAGTATGGAATCCATTGTTACTCATGGAAATGTCGTCTGGAGAGTTCCCTGTGCCCAGGTACCACTTTGGGGCCTGTGGGGTGACACTTTAGCTTTGACCTTTGAGCTTTCAACACTGCTTCTGTTGCAGAGTTCTCCTGGCCAACAGGTGACCCATTCCTCATCCAGAATTGGGAAATTCCACCCCCCCGGCCCCTGTGTTTCCCCCAAGGGAGGGTTTTTTCCTGTAATCACCAGGCTCGGTGAATGCTGAGATGAAATCAGTGCTGCTCTTGCTGGATGCTTCGGGAGCTTTGTGCTGTTTGCTTTACCTCCTTGCAAAGCCCGTAGGTGCTGCTTTTATCTATCCCCATTGTTTCCAGGGATCCCAGACAGTCTGTAGGTCATGGAGAATCCTCACTGGGGAGACGAAGGGAAAGATAAGGCTCAGGGAGCTGCTGGCTCAAGGGGAGGACTGGGAGCTGCAGGAAAACATCCTGCTCCCCTGTGGGTGCCTGGAGAGCAGAGTCCCAGGGCAGGTTTTATTCTCCTTGTTTCTCTAATCCTGCTCTCTGTGAGGCTGAGCCTGTGGATAAAGGATGAGCTCCTTTCTTGGTGGAACATGATGCTGCTTCCAAACCCCTGACTGCCGTCAAATCCTCCTTAGCCTATGGAGAAATTAGATTGAGCCCGTTGAAAGAAGAGAATAATGATGTTTCAGGGGATGGCAATGGAGCAGTAATGGATTTTATTGTGTTTGAATCTGATTTTACTTGTAACAAATGGACTGGCTTTCTGGCAAGAAGAACCAGCTGCACTAAGCACCAGTGTGGCCGTTTCAGCTGAAAGTTGCTTGTCTCCCCCCAAAAGGACTGGGAAGGGAAAAGCAGGAGCAGGTTTATCGGTGTTGAGTACACAAAACGCCGGTAGCAGAGTCGTGCACCAGCAGCCAAGCAAGGAAAAGCCTGGCTGTGACGACTGGTTAATCAGTAATCTGCCTTTAATTACTCTTTTTCTAATCAGGCACTAGCACTGGAGTGTGAAGGTAACTCGGGGGGATGTGGCTCAGGAATTGCTCAGCAGAGAGGGAAAGCTCTCCCTCCCTCCTCTCTGCCTGTCAGAAGCAGGCAGCACATGGATGGCTTGGATAAAAAAGCTGGGCATGGGTTCAAGAAGATTTCATTGCCCCTGCTGCCTGGCCCGTGGGTTTAGACCTGCCCTGAGACACAGCATTTCTCCCTCTCTGGCTAAATGAGAGACTCTCGTTTATCATCCTTCCAGCAGACACTGCTGTTGGGAAAAACACGGGTCTGCTGGGAATGGCCCCTGGCACGGCAGCAGGGAGCTGTGCAGAGGAAACTATGAGCTTGTTCTTCTCCAGACTGCTTGTAAAGGTCACACAGGAGATGAGCTTGGGATATTTTTTTCCTCTCCCATTGTTTTGTTTGCCCTGATTCCTGGTATCCAGGTATCCATGTGCTGCCTGTCTCCTGCCAAGAGTTTCTGCTTGTGGTTGGAAGGGACCTGAAAGCCCATCCCTTTCCACTCCTGCCATGGGTAGGGACACCTTCCACTATCCCAGGTTGCTCCAAGCCCCATCCAATGAATCCAGCCTGGCCTTGGACACTTCAAGGATGTGACACCACATCCCTGAGCGACCTGTGCCAGGGCCTCACCACCCTCAGCATGCTGAGATTCATCATGTCCAAGGGAATTACCCCGTGGAGGCAGTGCATGACTGTATGAGGTGAAAGGAAACAAATCAGTATTTAAAGCTGAGAGAGTGTATTTTACATGTGCGAGATGATTCTGGAGGTGGTGACAGCCAGAACAGTGAGCAAAAGAGATGTTTGGTGGCTAAAGAAGGATTATTTTGGGGAACATTTGTAAGGAGCCAACTTTTTTGGGTCAAAACCTGACCTGTGTCCTGGAGAGGATGATGAGCCAGGAGCATGTGCACGAGCATCCTCTCACCCTGTGGCATCTCATGGTCTCCTTGGGGAGTTTATCCCCCCTGTTTGAGGAAGTCCCAGTGGGGAGCTGTTTTCCTCCACAATGCTGCTTTCCTTCATGAGGAAATGGGATTCTGCATTTCAAAGCTGGGATGTAAATTCAGCCTCTCCTGGATGCATTTTAAGATGAGGTGTTTCTGCTTTGAACTGGGATTTGATTATCAAACACCCTCTTTGCTCTTTGCTGGAGGAGCCCGTTCCCAGCTGCTCCCAGAGGAATAAATAATAAATAGTTCCAAGGGCTCTGGCACAGCACAGCCCAGGTCACACCTGGGTGATGAGGGATGGGGACGCAGTGAGTGGACCCAGCTATCCTGGGAGGCTTGTCCAGGGCAGGGGAAGAGGAAGGAAAAACTTGTGGCATAATCCCACTGGAGGATTAAGCCTGCTGAGCTGATCCCAGTGTCTCGCCCATTTCCAGTAATATTCCCCCTCTGTCTGCCACCTCTGTGATGCCTTGCCCCCCATTCCCACGTGGCTCTGGTGCTGTCCCTGTGTCCTGTCACCTCTGCCCCGGGACTGGAGCTGCCAGGGCACAGCAGGTGGTTTCAGTGCAGCGCTCCGGAGCGATCCATCTCTCCCAGAGTCCTGGTTTTGGGTGACTTTGCAGTTCTTGATGAGGTGGCCTCCCGGGTGTTTTCCTTGCTGCTGTTTTGTTATTCACCCGGAGCAGCAGAAGGAGCAGGAGAATCCATCTCACGCAGCTCCATCCTTCCCAGCCCTGCAGCACTCCTGCCTCCTCGAGCAGGAGGTGAGAGCAGCTCCTTCATCCCGCTCTCCCAAATGCCAGGTTGTGCCTGGGCTTGAGATCCAGCTGCCTGGAGAAGGCAGGTTTGAGGATGTTCAGCCTGCCCCTTCCTTAGGACCCCCCGGATCCCTTGCTTGTAGAGAAGGTGCTTGGATCCCTCAATATTTGTGTCACTCGGTGCCTGTATTATTTTTCTCCTGTTCCTTTTAAATCCGAGTTTTTTGGACAACTTCCGTTCCTCCTTCTGCTCCCCGGCTTTCAACTATTTCACCTGGAAGGGAAATATTTTTGCACAGGAAGGTTATTTTAAGTGCAGAGAGGGTGCTGGATCCATGGGCTGCAGGAGAGCAGGCGGTTCTGGCGCAGGTGCCTGAAGTCTAAACATTTCTGAACGTCCTTTTGCAAAAGCAAGCAAGCGCTCTTTTGCATGGATTTTCCCTGCTTGTTGAACAAGGGGGTTTATGGCCTCCCTGGCTCCCACAGGAAGCAGTGTCAGCACTCAAGAGGAGCAGGCACGTGCTGGGCTGCAGCTGTGATTAGAACCCAGCTCAGCTCTGAGCTGGGAGCAGATAAGGGGGAAATCAACACTCATCTGCTTTGCAAATCGCTGGAGTGGTTTCAGATGTTCCCATCTTCCCTCCCCCAACTGTCCCCCCGTGCAATCTCAATCTCCAGTGGGAGGATTTAACCCTTCTTTGCCCCAGAGCCAAACCTGGGTTTACCCAGACCCCTGTGTTGGGAGAGGATGCAGGACTGAGGTAGGTTCTGGCCACCTTATCATTTCTGAAAGAACCATCCCCATGCTGCTGTGAAGGGGTGGGTGAGGTTTGTTTGCTTGATTTCCATTTTTAATAACATCAATCCCCCTCCTGATTTCCAGGGTGTGATTTGCCCAAAGTCTGGGGTTGCTGCTGCTGGGACTCTTGTGGTCCAGAGGCTCTGGCAGAGGCTGTGGGAGCCCTGGGGAGTGGGATGATGATCCTGGCAGTCAGATCCCATCCTATGAGACTCGACACTGCCATTAAACCCTTCCTTTTCCAGGGCTGCGCTGGGGTTCTCCCCTACTGCAACTTCATCCCACTCTGAGGGGATTTTAATGTGATTTGACACTTCAAGGCAGGAGCTAAGCCTGCTGCATCCTTTTTTGCCTGGATAAGTCATTCCTACCTAGAAAACCTGGACTGATGCAGTTGCTCTCTCCACTTCAAAACCATTTGTGGAAAATCTCAGCCTTTAGGACAATGAATGATGCAGGAAGAGGAGAAGAGGAAGAGCATCCCATCCTCTGAGCGATGCAGCGTCAGAGTCTTCACCTGGTCTTACCCCAGTCCACCCTCTCACAGGTCCCATGCCATAATGTCCTGGTTGTCCCTTGACCACTGCTCTGATGGATCCTGCAGCTCTGGGATGGAGTCTCGATTAATTCTCTTGATTAGAAGCATCTGTTGTCCTCAGCCCCTGGGATGCTTTAAACTGCTTAAGGTGGTGCGTGGACACCTCAGGAGGGGATGCCTGGAGAATGAGGCTGCAAACCCCATCCCAGAGCGTTTTGTACAATTAACGAGATCATTCTGTTGCCAAGCTCGGTGGCCTAATTCCCCCCGCCGTCTCCAGAGAGGAGGTAGGAGGATTTTTGGGATGCTCCCGCTGGGAGTTCCCCATCCTTGACTCCCTGCTTTGCTTTTCCCCCGCCATGTCCTGCAGGCGCTGCTGAAGATGGACTGCCAGGGGCTGGTGGTGCGGCTGATCCAGGACTTTGTGCTGCTGACCACGGCCGTGGAGGTGGCCCAGCGCTGGCGGGAGCTGGCCGAGAAGCTGGCCAAGGTGTCCAGGCAGCAGATGGACGCCTACGAGGCGCCGCACCGCGACAAGGCTGGCGCGCTGGACAGCGAGGTGAGCGCCGCATCCCGGCCTTCTTCCCGGCTGGAAAAGGCCGCCAGGACTGAGCCAAGCTCGAGTTTGAGCCCAGCACTGCCGGGCCCACCTGGTTATTGTGTTTTGTCTTCTTTTTCTCCTTGCCAGGGTCGGGATTGGATGCATGAGAGAGAGGGGATTTCTTGCTCAGACTCGGATGTTTATTAATTCTTATCTATGTTACAGTGAGTGCTGCAGCACTTCGAGATAGCAAACTAAAAAATGGCTACTTGCTCTCTCTCTCCAAGGCCCTTTAAGGCTAAATGGTCCAATTAAGAACAAACACCTAAATTATTTTTACTTTTAACCCAATAACTAATCACCTGTGACCCGCAATGCGGATTTTTCTATCCAATCACAGAAGTACCACCTAGACCCATGAAGAAGAAAGACAAAACCTCCACCCTAAAACCTCCATCTTGCTTTCTATATATTGCTATATTCTAAGACTTTAAATTCCAGATTTCCCGCCATGTGGTATTACACACTTCTATTCACACTACAGAGCCGTGATCCCATTTCTATCACTTAGTTTTGGGAGCCTTCTGCACGGCCTCAGATCAAAAGCAGTGCTTTCCTTGGGGGGTCAGTGCCTGTCAGCACAGAAAGTTCAAAATTCCCAGTTCCCAGGACTCCAATACCTGGTCAGTGGTTGGGCCCAATGGCCTTAAGGGCCTTTCCAAGCCAAACAATGAATTCCATGTTTTCTCTGGAGATCCCCCTGGAGCCGCGCTCTTCTTGGAGGATCACAGGGATCCGAGGGTGTTGGGGGGGGGCTGCTTTTCTGGGAATGTGCTTGCTCTGGGATGCTGGCTGAGCTCTGATCCCTGTCCCCCCCCGTCCCCAGGCCATGTGGAAGCCGGCGTACGACTTCCTGCTCACCTGGAGCAGCCAGATGGGGGACAGCTACAGGGACGTCATCCAGGAGCTGCACACGGGGCTGGACAAGATGAAGAACCCCATCACCAAGCGCTGGAAGCACCTCACAGGCACCCTGATCCTCGTCAACTCCTTGGACATGCTGAGGGCAGCCGCCTTCAGCCCCCAGGACCACGAGGATTTTGCCATCTAGCCCCTGTTTGTCCAACTTCTCTTCGGCTGAGAATTTTTTTTTTCCTGTGCTTTTCCCCTTGCCTCCCTTTCTTAAGCAGTTGACTTTCAAGAGAAGAAGTGGAGGTTGCTCTCCTCTGGGTTCGAAGAGGCCAAAGTTTGCAAGTTCTCCACCAGGACTGTAAATCAGCAGGAGATATCCCACCTGGATGGGAATTCATCTGGAAGGGGAGGATGGCTTTTCATCCAGTTAAACTATTTCTTACAGAAAAAGAACCTTTCAAGAGGGCAAGGGGTGGGGAGGGATCCCAAAAGAGATCACGTTTTCTAGGCATTTACAAATAAAAGTCTAATTTTTGTAACGAGCAGTAAAAGTTGTAACCACTTTGGAGGGGGGTGGGGAAGCTGTGGCTGGGTTTAGGTTGCAGAAGCTTCTTTGAAGTGATGGGGTTTGAGATAAATATGAGGACTGTAAATACATATTTTGAGAAGAAGCACAGTAAATGCCCTTTCTCCCCACCACAGGCAGATTTTGGGCTACCAGATGTGCCCTAGAGCACCACTGGAACTTGAGCTGTCCCCAGATTTGGGATGTGCTCCTCCCAAGCAGCACCTTGCACCTAAAAAACCCTTTTTCTTTTAATGGTTTTGTTTTATTCACAGGCCCTGTGAGCATTTTGGTTGATTTTTGGGTTATTTTCATATGTCTGCAGACATGGATTTTTCTTGTCTGTGGCCAGGGAGTTGCCTGTTCCTGTTGTTTTTTTTTCCCACCTGGATATGGTGCAGGACACCTGTGGAAGAAGCAGCTGGAGGTTTGCTGCTTGCCAGAGACCTCAGGAGATGGATCAGGGAGATGGTGAGAGGGAATCAAACTCCCCAGGTGCTCCTGCTCTGGGGAAGAGGCCAGAAAAGAGGGAGGGAATTGTTGCTATCCAGATAATCCCTCTACAGGCAAAAAAACCCAAAAAATCAAACCCAACAACAACAACAACAAAAAAAGGAAAAAAGAGACTCTTCCTCCTAATTTGAAATCTGAGTTCACTGGGGATGTTCCAGGTGCTCTTTGCCATTGATTTCTAATTCTTCAAGACTCCTCAAATCCTGTTTAACTTGTAAATAATCTTTGCTATAAACCTGGTGCCAAAACCCGCAATATTTGTGTCACCCAGTGCCAGTATTATTTTTCTCCTGTTCCTTTTAAATCCGAGGTTTTTGAATGACTTCCTTTCCTCCTCTGCTCCCCAGCTTTCAAATATTTCACCTGGGAGGGAAATATTTTTGCACACAAAGATTATTTTAAGTGCAAAGGCTCCTTTTAGTGAAAAGCTGCTACCAGAGGATATGTAAAGGTTCTTAAAGGATGATTTTTTGCTTTTCAGGTTAATTAAAAAAAAATAACGAAAGGAAAAGAGTAAGAAAGGCATCTGGTGGAGGGAATGGTGTCTTTTCCTCTTCCCAGAATTCTATCCCCAGAAGCAATCACCCTCCACAGTAGCACCTTAAATTTCTCCTGAGGGGCTTTAAGGGGTTTCCCCATAGCACAGGGGATCTGTCAGCAGCCCCAGCCCCTTTCCCTCTCCCTCAGGCAATCATTTTTTCATACAAGAGCTAAAATCCCCGTTGCAGTGAGGGTGATCTCTAGGTGCAGGCAGCAGGATGCCTTTCCCCTGGGGTTTCACCCAAATCTGGGGTTTTACTCCAATCTGGGCTTTCCCCCTTCTCCTGGCAGGCTCCAGAGCTCTGCAGAAGTCTGTACTGGAAGAGTAGCAGCAGCAGGTGAGGGCAGGAGTTTGAGCCTCCTGACCCATGAATAATCCCAGCTTTTTGTTTTTTACCCCCCCACCTTGGTTTTTCCATCTGCCTCAGGGACTCTGAACACCCACCTTGGCTGCCTCAAACCATCCTGTGCCCTCCCCAGACCCTTGGGACCACGGCCAGCACATTTTGGGGCCTGTGGGGTGAGGCTGCACTATTTTCTCCCCATTTTTGGTCTGAAATCCAGTCCTCCTCTCATGCTGAGGCTGGGAATGTGTCCCCCAGGTGACTTCTGAACTAAATGTCAAGGCCTTCTCTTAAAAATCTGTCTGGGCTTTGCACTGGCACCATTTTGCAGCATCTGGTTTTTGTTCTTCTTGTTAATTGTCCTTTTTTGAAAGAAAAAGGAGTTTTTGGGTAAGAGAAATTCCAATTAAAGCTGTTACTCTCCAGTGCTCCCTGCTAGATGTCATCTACTGTTGTCTCTTCTTCCCAGAGCAGAGTGGGATTAATTTAGTGGGGTTTCTGCTGTGCCAACACCCAGAGCCAGTGCTCCTCAATCTCATTTCCTCCCTTCAGCCTTTCCATCCCCCTTTCTCCAGGGGAAAAGTGGTTGGAAACGACCTCACCTTCCAAACTGCTGCTTGTGCTCAAGCTCTAGGTAGGGACCTTCCTGAAGTGAGACAAGTTGCAGAATTTGTTCTGGCACAGAGTTTTCCTGGTTGTTTTCTGGCTGGAGGAAGCACCCATGTGTTTAGCCAAGGCTGTTGTGGTGCTCCCAATCCCAGTGGAGGTCAGATCCCAAGGGAAGGGAAATATTCTGGTTTCTGCTGGGGCTCTCAGCCCCCTGCTGCCCTGCCCCAGCTCTGTGGGGTGGACACAGGTGATGTCCCACCATGGATACCCTGCTCAGGGAAATAGGGACCCCAGACAGATGATCTGAAGAGTTTCCCCTTGGCTTCTTCCCTGCTGCCTGGAATATTTCAGCTTCAAGGAAAGAAAGGATTCAGCTTTTTATTCCTCAGAGAGCAAAGTGCTTCAGCGTGGGTCACCTTGCAAATGCATCCCCGCAGCATTTTGTCCTCTGCTTCAGCCATCGCAAGTGAGGGATCACCTTCTGTGGGCTCATCCAGCCCCAAAAGGCTGAGGGAGAGGTGTCAGGAGGGGAGGGCAGAGGAAAGTCACCCCATGGTGATCGGGGTCTCTGCACAAAGCGTGGTTTGCAGGGAAATCTGGAGCCTGTGATGAAAGACCCTGGAGCTCGCCGGGTGTTTGTTTCCATCCCTAGGAATCCCTGCTGAAAACCATTGGATTTTTTTCCTTCCCAGCACTTCACTAGAAGCCTGTTGTGGATTAACAGGACACGTCAGGAGCTGGTTGTGAGTGCTCAGAGGAGCAGGGCTGCTCCCAAGTCTTGCTCAGGTTTTTCTTTTGCCACCAACTCCATCCAACCTCCTCTGGGGGCCATATTCCCATGCCAGGTGGAGGCTGGATGGTTTGTTTTGTGGAAAACCGTGGTAGAAACACCTTCAGTGAGGATCACAATGGGTTCCCTGGAATCCTGCCCTGGGTGTTGGGATTTGCTGGCCTTCAGAGCACACCCAGTTCCAGGTTTAGATTTCATTGTTTGCTGGATCCTTAGTTTTTTTTGCCTTAATAGCCTGAGGTGACTTAATCAGGCCTGATCCCTCACAAAAAAAAATGAGGCTTGAATGGCTGGAAATTAAGAGAGATGATGATCATCCCAGGAAATGCAACTCCCATGCCTCGTTCAAGCCTCATTTCAAAAGCTTTTTTTTTTGCTTTTTTTTTTTTTTTTGGTAACAGGTTTTACCCAAAGCATCCCTTGGGGCTCTCCTCTTCACAGCTCAGCAGGTTTAATCCATTGCTGGAGTTCAGGGGCTTCTGAGCAACAAATGACACTTTTGGGCTTTCAAATAAACATTATAATGAAGGGGGGAAAAGAAGGATGTAAAGGTCTGTTTTTCCCAAGGGGTGGCTGATTGCTGGATTTGGGGTGGAAGGACCCTGATGTCCAAGTGAAAAGAGGGCTCTGGCTGGGAGGAGGAATGTGTAATTTTTTTACTGTTCAACAGCCTCACTCGGTGTTGGGATGTTGGGAGTGTCGCTGGTTGTGGGTTTCCCTTCCTCCCCCTGCCCCTCCCTGAGTCATCCCAGCCCTGAATCACCCTCCTGCTCAGCTGAGATCATCTCCAAGGGGTTGGGACCAACCCATCCCCCAAGGATGGCCCCAGCAGCCCGGCTGCAGCCTCTGGGTTATAACTGTGGGCTCCTGCCCTGCTTTGATTCCCCCCAACCCAGCATTAATTAAAGCTTCCAGCCTCATCATGGATGTGGCATCATCCAGCACAAATCGAATCCCTGGGACTGACCCACACAGGGCCATCCAGTGAAGCAGGAAAGCAGGAACCGTGTCTCTCTCCCCCCATCGATAATCCATGCTGGTAGCATTCCTGGGAAGACATCTGCTCCTTTTATCCAGGCTGGTTTTTGAGGACAGGTTCAGTAAGCCAGGCAGGAACTGGCTGGGGGGATTTGGGATTTGCTCCATGACTTGCTTTTATCACCCTAAGCAATCAGATCTGGCACAGGAGACTTTTCATCCTTCCATAAAAGAAAGGGAATTGATGCTCCCTCCTGCAGAGGGAGAGTCTGTCCTGCCCTTTGTGTCAGACGCTTTGGCAACCCCTTTTCCTCAGGTTTCATCATATAAATAACTCCTAAAAACACCTCTACAGGTGATAATTAATCCGAGGGCTCTGTGGCTGCTCCGGCTAGAAGTGCCTGGGCTTGCTGGTGCCAGCTCCCTGTCACCCTCAGGCAGTGCCAGGGATGGAATGGGACCTCTCCAGTGCCAGACCCTCTGGGGAATGCTGCAGGGATAACTCTGGGGGATGGTGCAGGGGCCAAGGCGTGTTCTGGATCACTGCCCATGGGTGTTCCCACAGCATTATCCCTGCACTTCTTCCCAGGCTGGACCATCACAGCTAAAATCCCGAAGTCCCCCTTTTTTTTTTTTGTGGATGGATGTGGGTTTGGGGTGAGTTTGGGTGTTTTTCGTTAAATGAGGCTGGTGCTGCTCCTAGCAGGTTGGTTTCTCTCATCCACACTCCTCAGGGAAGTGGGATGCACTCCACATCTTGTCATGTTGTGCTTCCATGATTTTCCACAGTGGGAAAAGCCTTCCCAAACTGGAGTCATGGCTGGGTACCAGCAACAGTAAGTATTTACTTTTTACAAAGCCACCCAGAAGGTAGATTATAAAAAAAAAAAAAAATGAAATGATTAATTGCAGGTCTGAGTGTGAGCATCCAAGTGAGAGTGTCCAGGGCAAGGGACCCACGTGTGGGTGGAGCCCTGCACAGGTAAGGAAGAGAGAATGTTCCTGTGCCTGTGAATAACCAAGATATTTATTTATAAGGACATATTTCTAAGGGGGAATGGCTTTCAGCTGACAGAGCATAGGTTTAGATGGAATATTAGGAAGCAGCTCTTCCCTCTGAGGATGATGAGGGAAGCTGTGGCTGCCCCCAGATCCTTGGAAATGTCCAAGGCCAGGCTGGACAGGGCTTGGACACCCTGGTGTATCCTTGTGGGCCAGGGGTCTTCATGGACCCCCACACTGGAGAGGTTGAGGATCCACCCGGAGCTCCCATGGCAGTGGAAAAACCTTGCTGTTGTCCCTGAGGACTGGGCTGAGGCTGAGAAAGCCTGTGGCTGCAGAAAAATGCCAGCAATTCCTGTCATTTCCCGTGGTCTGGCTGGTGGGAAGCAGGAAGAGATGCTGGCTGCATCCTCCCCTCAGAGCCAGGGCTGCTGTGTCCCCCAGGACACCCCATCCCAAAACCAAGGAGCTTCGTGGTCATATTTTGCAGCAGGGGTGAGTCTGAGCAGTCCAGAAGAGCTGGGAAGCAGCACTGTTTCTTTCCCAGACTTGCTGGATGTTAAGATCCAGGGAAAAATAAGATGAACACTCAAAAGGTCCCTGGGTGGGAGCAGAAATCACCAGCTCTGAGGGCGAAGCTGCTGAGTTGGGAGACGTTTGTACCCCTGTTCTCCAAGGGCAGTGAGGATATTTTGGCTGCTGCCTTTTCCCAGAGATTTGAAGGATTTGCTGGAGAAGCTCCGGCTGCAATGCCTGAGGCTCTGGGGAGCTTGGGGGGAGGAGCAATGCTTGGCCCTGCCTCAGTTTCCCCTTTTGGGAAGTGCCCCAGTCTCAGCATTGGCACTTTAGACTCGGCTGTGGATTTCTCTGTCTCCCACCAAGGGAAGCTGGGTTGGAGGCTTTGACCTGTTTTTTGGCTTTGTATGGCCCCCAATTAAGGGGCAATAAGAGGGGACATCATCCCCTGATTAACCCTCCCGCTGGGAAGATGTGGGGGTCCGAGATATGTTGATGATCCAGCTCCTTTCAAGTGCTTTGGCTCCCAACCGGCTGTGGAAATCCTCTCCGGCAGCAGTGTCCATATTCCTGGAGCACGGCGGGGATAAACAAGTGCCTGTGGAGTTCCAGCCACTCACCTGGGCTGGCTTGGTGGGAAGGCTGGCCTTTTCCCTGCTCCTGCCTGCTGATGATCCCAGAGTGTCCTCTGCTGGGCACAGGGATGCTTGTCCAGCCCTGGCCCCGCACATTCTTTCTCCAAGGGAAAATGAAGAACGGGATAAAGCAGCGAGGGTGAGGAGAGCAAAGGGAGGAGGAAGAAGAGGAGGATACCTGGTTTCTGCTGTTGTTTTTCTTTGGCTGTGTTAAAAATATTTCTGAAATTAAATAAGTCATGGGATGGGCATTTTGACACTTCCTTTCAGTTTTACTTCCCCTGCACAAGGGGGTTGGAGCTGCAATTGGGACATTTTTATATTTTTTTTTCTCAATTGTCCTCCTCTGATCTGAAAATCAAAGAGTTTTCCCCTTTGTCCATGGGGAGAAAGTCACTGGGTTGATCCAGAGCCAGTTTGCAGCAGGGTACTTGGAGAACTTCTCAAGGACATTTCGAAGTGGGGGTTTTTTTGGACACTGCTGGGAGCCAGGGATGCTCAGAGAGGACTGGAGCCACCGTGGCTGTGCTGTGACAGCCCTGAGAGGTCTCACAGAGTGACCTTTCCAGCTGCACTGCTGTCACCAGAACCACGGGGACAGCCAGAGCTGTCACCTCAGGAGCTGCAGGAGCTGCATTTTCCAAGCAGGTCAGGCCTCACACACCATGGGGAGTCTGCCCACCCCCAAGAAAGGCTTCCTTCTGTTGGTGGTGGGCAGGAGCAGGGAAAGAAAGGTGCTGGACAGGTTGTGGGCCAGGCAGTGGGGACAGGCTGAGGACAGAGACTGCCTTCAACTTCACACGGCTTCCTCTGACATCTCTGTTTTTCCAAACAGCCAGAGAAAAGAGCAGCAGCAAGTACTAGGCAGGACACCTGTGCTGCCCTGATGTACTGGGATCCCCCAGTTCTGAGCCTGGAATATTCACCTGGGAGCTGTGGCAGCCTCAAGATGTCACCTCTCAGCAAGGACCAAGTCACCAGGCAGCAGGGCAGGAATGCTGAGAAGGGGGGTTTGGGTATCAAGGTAGCTTTTACACCATGGGGGATTGAATCTGTCCCTTCTCCAGCTCTTTTTCCATGAACAAACAAGCTCCCTCCCATAACTCTCAAGACAGAAAACACAGTAGCCTTTATTTTTAGCATTTGGAGTTTATTTATAGGGCTGGGGTTTGGGGTCTTTCCCTGAGCATCACTTACAAAGAGCAAATCAGTTGTGGGGGTTTATAAGCAATGCTTACTAAGATCTCACCAGCAGGTGAGCCCCAGGTACAGCACATCTGCCTGATGGGGAATTTGGGGGAAACACCAGTGCTTTTCCAGCAGCTTTCCTGCCAGAAACCTTGATTTTGTTAAGGGTCTTGTAAACACACATGACAGTGTGCATCAAGCTTGGTTTGCATGATGGGATTTGTGAGTGTACAACATTTGCCTCTCCTACAACAACAGCCACACAGAGATTTCAAACAGAAATCTGACCTTATGTCCTCCAAAATCCCTACACATCTCTGCTGCAGGTAGAGGTTAAAAGAAAAAGTCACTGAGAGTCCTCTGCACACCGACAGGTGGGAGCCAGGGGCCTTGGATTTCACACTCAGACCTTCCCAAGTGACTGCAGCACTCCTGCACAAGGCATTTTTAACATTCTTAATTAATTAGGCCCATTCTTAATTAGAATTAGATCAGCGGAACAACCCTTCTTGTGGTGCTATTCCAAAGGATCCCTATTATTCCTTGACTGAAAATCGTAGTGTTTTATTCATTGCAGCGAGATTGGAGCTGTTCCCCGACCCCTGGAGCAGGAGCTTTGTCCCCTACCACCGTTCCCAGGCGCTAGTGGGACTTGGCCTTGGCGGGCTTCCCCGTCCTGCCCTTCTTGCAGAAGCACCTGCGGCAGAGGCAGAGGCAGCACTTGAAGGAGATGAAGAGGGAGAGGAGCGTGACGGCCGCCAGGAAGGCGATGACGTCCAGAGAGTGGTACTGCACCCAGTTGAGGTCGTGGGCAGCGGGGCGCAGGTGAGGGGCCCCCTTGTGCCTCATCACAAACTCCACCCAGTGCACGGCCAGGTCCAGAGGGTGGATGGGTCTGTCCAGGTGCAGCTCGGAGAGGCGCTGGATGTTCTCTTTGTACCTGCCGAGAGAAGGCGTTTGGGGGGAGGGGGTTCAAACATGGAATTGATGCCTTAGGATTTTAGCTTTTGCCGTTTTTAAATACTGTACTGCTTTAGGGTGTAACTCCAAAGCTCCATAGCTTGTCAGCTACTCTTCTCCCGTTTTATTCAGACAAAACATTCTCTCTAAGCCTGCAACTCAAGGACACCCTACTGCCTCAGGCCCCAGTCATGCCTTAAGTTATAGTTTAAGTTCATATTTTCCAGACTCTACTGCATTAGTAACTCTGAACTTCATATAAAGTGTTAGCAAGTTCTCCTCACAGCTCAGTCACACAGAACAATCCTTTTCCAGCCCAGAACCAAGGACACCACTGCAGCTTCAGGCCCAAAAAGTGCAAACAGCAGCGAATGGAGGAGAGAATCTGGGAGGATGGGACTGCAGAACCTGGAGCTGGAATTGGACAACTAACACCAATATGGAAATGGACCAAAACTTGTAAAAGTGTGAAAACTCATGACTCGGGGTCATTCTTGGATGATCCATCTTGGGTGTAGCCCTGGCCAGGCTCTTGTACTGCCCAAGGTGAATCCTTTGAAGGCCTTTTCATAAACCCCTACTTTATTCCTTTAACTCTGCCCAGCCTCAGTTCTAGGTAGCCTCTCACAGCATCACTGAAAAGTGTAAACAACAGTGAATTGAGGGGAGGAGCAAACCGGGGGTAAATTACTTCATTACCTGAAGCTGCAGTTGCAGGATTAACCCCTGATATATAAATGGACCAAATTCACAATTGTCTGAAAAACTCATGACCATCATCCATCTTGAATGTAGCCCTGGCTGGGCTCTTGTACTGCCCAAGGTGCATCCTTTGAAGGCCTTTAATAAATACCGACTTCATTCTCTTAACCTTATCTAGCCTCTGTTGGAGGTAGCCACTCCAAGGCATCAGTATCACAGGGTGGGGTGGTTTGGAAGGACCTTAAAGCTCATCTCTCATGGGCAAGGACACCTTCTACCAGGCCAGGTTACTCCAAACCCCATCCAGGACACTTCCAGGGATGGGGCACTTGCAGCTTCTCCAGGCTCTTGTGCTACTGAGCCCCTTGAGAATGGCAATGGCAAAGTTACAGGCCCAGGGAGTGCTGTTTCCAATGACAAAAATTAAAAAAAAAAAAAAAAAAAGGAAAGCTCAGTTTGGGCTCTCAGCAAAATCTCTGGGGTGAAGGTCTCTGGCTGAAAGAGGCAGAAAAGCTGGCCAGCTTTTCCAGCTGCACTATTATTGTTTTTGTTAGTAGTAGTGTTATTATTGTCATAAACATTGGGTAGGAAACAATGTCAATAACCTGCCATTTCTCAGGAATGTGGTAGAGTTTCTTAGTCCTTGGCATTCTCGAATGGGAGCAGGGGAGAGCTCTTATGTCTGAGAGAAATCTCTGTGCTGCCTTTAAACCCCTCGGATGTGCTGACTGCAGTGCTGTGGTGGTCCCTGGGCTTCCTCAGTGCATCCCTGCATGTTCCTCCTGCTCTGTGCTGGGATTGTCCAGCCTTGCTGAGCCAGAGAGCAGCTCTCCCTGCTCACAGAATTCCTCATGAGCACTGAGCGGGGCAAAAATGCCTGAGAAAACTCACCTGGAAGACAAATGAGTGAAAAATTTGTTTGATAAACCCTTTTCAGGCTTCCCACTGACTGTGTCACAACAGGTTTGGGAACAAAAGCTGTTTGCCACTTGTGTCCAAGCCCTCTCTGTCACTGTCTTGGCTTTAGGTGACACATTTTTTTAGCAACTTGATTTCTTCCATTGCATTCATAGCCCAACCTCCCCTGCCCCCTGCATCCTCTCTTCTCTGTCCCTTCTTGTCCCCTGAAGGGGACAACCTGAAGTTAACCCAGGGCGAGCATCAGCTTCTCCACAGAAGCAGCTGCAATCAAATCCATACTTTTGATAAAAGAAGCCATTTAGAAAGAGAAAAACACCGTGTTAAGCTGGAAGTGAACGTGCTGGGGCTACACGGTAAGAAGGGGGAAGGCTGTGCCTCTGGTACTGACTTTTTGTCGTTGATCACTGCTTTCAGGGCCTTGGAAATGTCGTTGGAAGTCATCTCCAGGATGTTCAGAGTCAGCCCTGCTCCCCGGGACTCCACTCGCTTGGCGTTGTCCATCTGGTCCCCAAACAGAGGCATCAGCACCATGGGCACTGCATTGCATATTCCCTCATAAACTCCATGGGAGCCTCCATGGGTGATAAAGGCACGAGTCTTGGGGTGAGCTGTGGAGGGAAACAGAGGCTTGCTTATCTCCTGGAATTACTCCCAGCAACATGACCCTGGGGTAACAAACATGCATAAAAAAGGGCTGTGGTTGGCATAAATCAAGGACTTGGGGCTGTTGTGAGCATCATCCCTCAGGCCAGACGTAGGGATTGGAACGTTATAGACTTCTGTCTTTGTTTTGGGTAATCCTCCAACTTTACGATTAAACCAGAGCCAGGAGAGGTTAAAGAGGATGTTACCATCTATTACTTTTTCACCATCTCTTCCTTGGTAGTGAAGGTCTCTCACAGCTGAACCTCTTCTCTTACCAACAAATGCTCTCCTAGCAACAATTCCACCACTTTAAAAGCCCAAAGACCAGTCTGGAAGCACTCCCTTGAGGACCATAAAGTTCCTTTTCAGTCCAGAAGAAAGGACATAAACATAGCTGGGTGTTGAGACTGCTTAGTCAGAGATAAAGACTCCCATCTTTGACTGGTACTGAAGTGTTGGAAAACCTTTTCAAACAGAGTTGTTTCACAATTCGGCGATTCTTGGGTAAGTTCCTAAAGGACAAGCCCTGGCTCCAACAGCAAAGGCTGTAAGGAAAATTTGTGCCCCCCAGTGATGGGTCAGGGGATGGTAATTCACAGATGATGCCCTTGGGGGTGTGTCAGACCTACCCAGGAGGTCGTTCTGAGGCAGCCACTTGACGAGCTTCACGTTCTTGGGCAGGTTGGAGGGTGTCTTGCCTGTGTAGCGCCACAAGACCTGGCAAGGGAAGCAAAGGCCACGTGAGATCCCAGCAGGAGAAGGGAGGGAGGACCTGAGAACAGCGTGGAGCTGCTCTGCTGGAAGGGGAAGAGGGAATTGGTACCGTCTGAGGGACTGTTCCCAAGGCCTCTGCAATTTCCATGGCTTTCTTCTCAGGAATCTCAGACACCATGGAGCCCAGCGAGAAGACAACGATGCCGTGTTCTCCAGAGGCGTTCACTATGGCTTCAAATTCCTGCCAAAGGAAAGCAAGCCTTTAGTCAAAGCCCTTTCTCTTGTCAGAGGCTGGAATTGCTGCCATGTTCCACTCTCTGGAACTGTCTGGAAAGGCAACAGAACAAGCAGTGAACACAACAAAATTAGGACCAGGAAAATGAATTGTTGACAGTTCTGCATCCAAAGAAGCACAGCCAGCAGGTGCAGGGAGGGGATTCTCCTGTTCTCATGAGACCACACCTGGAATCCTGCATCCATCTCCGGGCTTATCAACATGAGAAGGATATGGGACTGTTGGAGTGTAGGAGCGGCTGGTCTGGACAGTCGGGACTGATGGAGAGATCCCTAAAGCCAGGTGTTGGAACCTGTGGTTTATTGCAAAGGGCGTGGGTAGAAGGCCCTACTTGGAGCTGCCAGCCCCAGCTTGGAGCAGGCCTTTGAGAGCAGGAGGACAAGAGTAAAGATGGGGTAAGAGAGTGGGGTGTAAGAGGTAAGAGAAGTAACAGCATAAGAGAGCGAGGTTCCCGTTACAATACAATAAGTCTTCTTCTGTGTTGAATATTCTAATTTTCACTAACCAATCTAATACAAGATACAAATTCTATAGCTCTTACATACAGCCTATAAGAATCACTACATTACCAGACTATGCTACACTTTAAACCCTAGAAACTACTCTTTGGACCCTCTCTGCCAAGCTAGTAGGATCTTCTCTGCCCTATGGACCTGTCTGCAAGCAGAGGGGATTGTTCAATCAAGAGGGGCTCACTTTCAGCTGGCCACACTATTGTTTTCTAGTTGTTCAGTAACTAAGGTTTGGTATCTCAAAAATGGCTTTCATTTCAATCTCGCTTATAGTTTCCATATTCTCAAAATCTTTTACCAGGCAATCATATTTATAAGGTTTTCCATTTTCATCTTCCCCAACATTGGAGCAAGTCCAGAGGAGAACCATGGAGTTGACAAGGAGACAGGACCACCTCCCCTATGGGGATAGGCTGGAACATCAGGGCTATTCAGCCTGGAGCAGAGAAGATTTTTGTGTGGAGACGTCACAAAAGCCCCTTTCCAGTGCCTGAAGAGGCCCAGAAGGAAGCTGGAGAAGGGAGGGTTCCTCCTCATGAGGAACTGGAGTGATGGGACAGGGAGTAATGGGTTGAAACAAAAAAAAGGGAAATTTATGTTAGGCATCAGGAAGGAATTCTCTGTGAGGGTGGGGAGGCCCTGACACTGGCTGCCCAGAGAAGCTGTGGATGCCCGTGGATCCCTGCAAGTGTCCAAGGGGAGGATGGATGGGGCTTGGAGCAGCCTGGGACAGTGGAAAGTGTCCCTGCCATGGCTTTAATGTCCCTTCCACCCCAACCTGTTCCATGATCCTAAAGAAAATGAGTCTTGGGGAAGTAAAAATGGGCACATTTAACCCAAGCCTGGATTCACAGTTGATGTTCTTCTTTTCAGGCCATGCAGCTACAAGAGAGAATTAAAATCCTGGAAGAGGGTTCTGACAGCAAGTAACTCAAATTTCTAATAGCTGGGTTTATTGTATCTGCTTTGGGTATGATAACACTGAACTGCTGCTAGTTTTGTCTCTCTTTTGTTTGAGTGATTTAAATAATAGAAGGAGATCTAGCACTGGAATCCAGGAACAAAAGGATTCCAATGAAGCAGAAAAAACAGCCCAAGGCTGGAGCAAAAATTCTTTGAAATAGGAAAATGGTTGAGCCAAGGAGGGAAAGGCAAAACTGGAGGAAATTGTTGCAGGCATCAGAGTTAAAGGGGAATACAATGAACTAAATGTTCCTGTAAGTCTGGCAACTGCCATGTTATCTCTGGGATCTGAGGGGATAACCAGAGAACCATGGAATGCTTTGGGTTGGAAGGGGACTTTGAAGATCGTCTCATTCCCTGCAATGGGCAGAGACAACAGAGACTGACTCTGTCAGTTTTATGCTCTTTTCCATATTTTTGTGGCTGTCTCGAGGCATATTTAATCCTATTTATGTTCTGCGGGGACATCAGTTTTATTTTGTTTTTTTAGATGTTTTTGAGTTCCAAGGTCCGACTTTCTGCTCAGAAGTGCTTCTACTATGAGGAAGCTCTTTGCAGCCCTGCCTTGGGGATATGCAGATTATTTTAGTAGTGGTTTTAATCAGCACCTGCACATACTTTTATAAAATATCTGCAGTGGAGACTCATGGCAAAATAAGAGAATTTGGAGGATTTCTTAATGGAAAATGGGACGTATCCCATACTGAGGAATTTTGGCACAGTTGAAGCAAAATACAGTTACAGTGCAGAGATTTTGCACAAAAGCGACAGAAGTGCTGCTTCACTGGCGGTGGGGATTTCCTTCAGGCCTGCCTGAACTGTCTGCAGTTCATGGAACATTCTCAGTTGGAAGGAATCCACAAGGATCATGGAGTCCAACCCCTGGCCGTGCACAGACACCCCAACAATCCCACCCTGAGCATCCCTGGGAGCATTGTCCAAACACTCCTTGGGCTCTGGCAGCCTCGGGACTGTGCCCATTCCCTGGGGAGCCTGGGCAGGGCCCAGCACCCTCTGGGGGAAGAACCTTTCCCTGATATCCAGCCTAAACCCTGCCCTGACACAGCTCCAGCTGCTCCCTCTGGTACTGTCCCTGGGCACAGCGAGTAGAGATAGGAGCTGTCTCTCCATTGCCTCTCTTAAGGAAGCTGTAGATGGGAAAAAGGAAAAGGGAATGGAAACAGACAGGAAAAAATGGAAAAGAAAAAGCCTCTTTTTTTTTTCTCTCTTTTTTTTTTTTTTTTGTGGAAATATGATGGGAATGCAGAGGTGTCCCACAAAGTAACTTTTCCCTCATTGCTCACGGGATGCAGCGGTGCAAAATGCATTCCTGGCCACTTTCACCTGGCACATTTATTCCAGCCTAGGAGCTCCATCTCCTGGAGAGAGCTCACAGCGCACCCACAGCTAAACTCGGGGATAAAACGGGAACTAACCTGGGGTAGTTTATTTTCCCGAGTGCAGCCTATGCCTCCGACCAAGACCATGTTGGGCATGAGGGGCCTGGGGTACTCAAAGACGAAGTCGTATTTCATGAGCCAAACAGCGGCATGGCTGAACAGCTCGGGCACGGTCGCCTCCCGCCGCAGGAACTCCCGGATCAAGGGATTGTAGGGGGAATAAAGGACAGAGCAGGCCAGGGAGCTGCCCAGGGTGGCCAGGAGGTTGCCCAGGCGCTGCCGGAGGGACATGCGGTCCGTGGAGCGAGTGAAGAACCGCGGGACATAGGAAGGAGGGCTGGGACACATGGTGGCCTGGAATTCCAGGCTGCACGGCAGCCCCCGCAGGAAGTACACGGAGGGCAGGGACAGATGTTCCGCCAATATCTGCCCACATGGGAAGAAGGGATCCATAAAGACGGCATCAAATTTGCTTCTTTTGAGGTATTGGATCAGCTCTTTGTCAGACAGGAGACGCTTACAGGAATCCAAGAACATGCTTGTAAAATTGGCGATTTTGGAGAGCTTTTCCAAGAAGGGCTGAGGTGTGAAACTCCTGTGGCCCATCTGTTTAAATTCTGCCTCCACAAACTCCTTGGTGTAGGACACAGGGTAGGTTTTCAAGGTGTAAAGTGGGGATGAGTGGATCCGCAAGTTTATCTCCGGTGCAACCACCACGATTTCGTGTCCCTTGTCCCTGAGCTTCTCCACGACCGGGCGCATGCTGAGCCAGTGGCTGCCATCGATGGGTATGACCAAGAGCTTCCCACCTTCACCAGAGGTCCACAGCAGCAGGAAAAACACAGCCCAAGAGGCAAGAGAAAGAAATCCTGGCTTTGGAGAAACCATTTCCCTGGTGCTGCTAGGGAAGTTTTTAACAGCGGTGAAACTGTGGCTGGGTACGAGGAATGAATCATGGGGGCTTCCCACTTGAATTTTAACTAAGCTGAATTTTTAATTTTTAACAGGCAGAAATTGGGGTAATTTTTAACTGTGGGTAAATAGTGGGTTTATCATCTGTGCACAGGGAAGACTTTCAGTGAATGGGTGCCAGGAGGTGAAGTTGAATGTTTGGATTGACACCAGGAGGGAGGAGTCACCAACAGCCTGTGGAGCTGAGAGGCTGAATGAGAGCCATGAATGGGACTGACCCAGCAGTCACTACACCGTTAGCATCCCGTTAATGATCAACCCCCTGCCTTGAGTCCACAGCACTGACTGGACACAGAACTCGGCACAAATCTGACCTTTGGATTGATTTGTGCCCCCTGAGTGTAACCAAGAAGCAAAGATTGACAGAGGTTTGATACAGAGTGGGTTGTAAAGGTCTATCTCCAGATTTGTTGCTCTATCACAGCAGTTATCAAAGTGAAAGCCCTGAATTTACAGTAGTAAACGTGTTCTAAGCTGAGCAATAACTCCTGCTGTTGCAACACCACAGTGGTCTGAAAGCAGAATAAACCGCGGATATCTGCACTATTTGTGCAGCAAATCTGAACAAGAGACAGTAGTTACAATCCTGAAGGCCTCCTTTCCCAACCATCCTCTTATTTGCTCTCTTGCACTGCTGCTGCACAAATCCAGAAGCAACAGAGCTCCCTCTGCCATCTTTGCACACTGCTGGTTTTGGGCTGTTGGCGCACATGGAATCATGGAATATCCTCAGTTAGAATTTTCCTGACCCACAAGGATCATTGGTCCAACCCCTGGCCCTGCACAATCCCACCCTGTGCATCCCTGAGAGCATTGTCCAAACACTCCTGGAGCTCTGGCAACGTCGGGGAAGTGCTCATTTCCTGGGGAGCCTGGGCAGTGTCCCAGCACCCTCTGGGGGAAAAACCTTTTCCTAAAACCCAGCCTGACCCCCTCCCTTGATGTTCTGTTCTTCACCGAGCTTCATGTTCAGTGGCTCAGCAAAAGTGTCTGGGTATATCCACAGAGTTAATTCTGTATTTCCAATTTTTGTCCAATCAAGTCTCTGGCAATTAACTGGAATTTCACATCCCTTAGGGATATTAAATCCACTGACCTAGAATTATTTTGTCATTTACCTGGATATAGAGCATGCCATGAGTGATGGTGACAACTCGACCTAAGCTCTTCTGGAGAGAAACCCTTCAGCAAGCCTTGTGGTATCATCTCAAAGCCTGATTCCCACTCCCATGCCACCCTGGGATTTGATCACACGCTGCCTCAAGCACAAAGGAAACACTTAAAAAAGCACATCTTGAACAAGCACCAACTCTACCCTCAGGGTAAGCAATGACAAACCTTTGAGAGCGGCTGCTTTTGCTGACAGTTGATGCCTCCAATATAGACCATGTTGGGCATGATAGGGCGCGGATACTCAAAAACAAAGTCATATCTCATCAGCAAAACTGATGCTTGGCTGAACAGCTCCTGCATTGTTACATCCCTCTGCAGGAACTCAGAAGCCAAGCTCTTGTATTTCAAATAAAACAGGTCGCAAAGCAAAGGCTCTGAGAGCCCGATCAGGAAATTCTTCACACGCTCTGGGAATGTCATGTGGTCAGAAGCTGATGAGAAAGTCCTGGGCACGTAGGATACAGGGCTGGGAGCCTGTGTGGCTTTGTAGTCTAAGGTACAAGGAAGGCCACGCATGAAGTACACAGAGGGGAGGGAGAGATACTCTGCCAGAATTGGCCCACAGGGCAGCACAGGGTCCATCATGATGGCATCGAATTTGCTGTCCTGGAGGTACTTCATGAGTTCTTTGTTACTCAAGAGATGCCGACAAGCAGAAGAGAACATATTGGTCAACTCTGAGATGTTGCTGAGTACAACGGAGAGCTTTAGGGGCTCAAAGCTCTTTTCCCCCAGCTCCTGGTAGGATTTGTCCACAAACTCCTGGCTGTAAGGCACCGAATATGTTTTGATGGTGAAGGACTGGGAGCTTTTCAAGAACAAGGCAGCATCAGGAACCACAGCCACGATTTCGTGCCCCTTCTCCCAGAGTTTCTCCAGAACCATGCGCATGCTCAGCCAGTGACTTCCATCCTGAGGCACTACCAAGAGCTTCCCACCATTTGCCAGACTCCAGAAAGCAAGGAAAAGCATAAGCCCAGCATGTACCTGGTGCCTCCCCATAACTGTCACGGGGCAGGAAAAGAAAGAGCTGCTCCTCCCTACGTTGTTCAGTAGCATATGAAGAAAAATCTCCTTGTACCTCATTTATACAGTGGTGGACTTTAATGTTTCATTAATCTCTACAAAATGATACAGGTTATTGGAGTTTTATTGCTGATAAAAGCCTTGATTAAAGTGCTATCAAGGCACCTATGCTTTTCTATGCATTTAAGTTATCTCAAATTATTCAGAATAATCAACAGAAAAAGCAGTTGCTCGTGGAGGGGCTTTGCTGGGTCAAGGTTGTTTCAAGTGACTCACTACTGTGCACTCAACTGTCCCGGGCCAGATACAAACTGGGAATCAAATTTATGGCCACTCCACAGAGCTTATACCACAAGAATTGTGTTGCACTCTTGATAAGCAAGACCAACCTTTGCTCAGGAAGGTGGCTGGAGTTCAGAGAATGCTCTTCATTGGCAATCAGCAGCTGGCACGTGAAGCAGCAGAGTCACCAAAGTTTAGGTAACACATTAACCAACCACCTTTCACCTTTTAGCAAAACAGTGATACAGCAGAAATCACAGTTTGTGCTCAAGAGAGGCCATCAGAGTTCACAGGTGAGTGGCTCGAGGCTAAACATCTTTTTGAAAAACAATGATGCAGCAGAATATGTGGCTCTTGCTCAAGAGGGGCCATGGGAGTTCAGGGTGAGAGGCTACAGGACAAATGGGTATGAAAGTTCTTAATAACAGTCCCTCTCCCAAATTTCAGAAGGCTTGGCTGTGGCATGTGGAAGTCCACACTCGTGGACAGAAAGGCCTAGCCAAGCAAATCTCACCTGCCATTAAGGCATATTCCACATGGAGTGAGAAAAGCTGGATGCCAAAAGTCTGCAAGTTTACAAAAGCAATGCAAGATACGGGAATGGTGCCTGGACAAGCACTGGCTGGAGAAAACATTGTTTTAGACCCCCCAACGAAGCACTCCTAAACAGAGTGAACCCTGAGCAGTTTCTCCAGGCCTGGGAGAGTTCTCTTGGAGCAGGTAGAAATGATGGGAAATCTGATCCATGAAATGGCTACCCTTGCCAAAGGGACCTGAGTGTGATAAATACACTCCAAGGCTAATCCTAAGTGTTATTTCAAGATTAAGACTAAGCATGTCCTAAAATGTTTATTTGGAGAGGAGGTCCTCCATGTGGCCTATTAAGAAAAGAAGTTCTTAAAAGCCAGCCAGAAGGACTGTAATGTTTATGGAAAATGCACTAAACAGGAAAGAATTTCAGACATCAGCAGGGAGGTTTAGATTGGATATTAGGAAAATATTCTTCATGGAAAGGGTTGTCAAGCACTGGAAGGGGCTGTCCAGGGCAGTGATGGAGTACCCATCCCTGGAAGCATTCAAAAAACATGTGGATCTGGCACTTGGGGATGCAGTTTAGTGGTAAACCTGGAAGTGCTGGATTATTCGTTGGACTCTGATCTTAGAGGGCTTTTCCAACCTTAACAGTTCCATGATTTGATGCTATCCCATTCTGCAGCTGGTGAAGCAGAACTGTGGCTCTAGCTGGCAGTGGGGTAGCATTGAAAGACCAAAAACTACAGAAGGCAGAGGGAAGGAAACATGCCAGGGCTGCATTTCCACATTTCCCTGGTGAAAAGATCTCAAATAATGAGGTGAAGCAGCATTAAACAAGCCTTAAGGTGGCAGTACATACTCAGGTAGTAAACTCAAGAGCTGCAGAAACACTCTTACCCTGCATAAAGGCCTCTCAAATCTCATATTTGGTACATAATCACTCCCACCTAGTTAAGTTCTGCTAACATTTCAGCCAAACGTGTATCAACAGTGAGACACTAATACAAAACCCCATAAAACAACATTAAAGAGGTAAAAAATCCCAAAACCTCAACCCAAACTCCTGAGGCCAAGTTCGGGAAAGTTAAAAAAAAAAAAAAGTTCAGAAAAGTTCAGCAAAAGTTCATAGAAGTTGTGACACTGGATTTTGAGCAACACATGAAGAGCCTCCACGTGTTTATTTTACGAGCACAGAGACTGAAGTCCACAAGTCCAGCCCATTCCAAAGGTGAGATAGCAGGATAAAGTCAAGCAAAAGTACAGAACTGAGTGCCAAGGCTGTAATCTGGAAACAGTACGACAAATATCTGAGCTAAGGAAATCCATGATTATCTCTCCTGTAAGCGTACAAATCCTGGCAGGCAGCCTGTACCTCTTATTAACCCCCTAAATCCCTTTTAAATTCAGAGGGTTTGTCTACAAAAAAGAAAATCTGTGTCTCCTAAGAGGCTAATTTGGGGGGTTTTGGGGCATGGTGTGAAAAAATACCTCCCTTTGATTGCTCTAAGGTTGCTGCATTTCAGTGTTAGTCATAGGACAAATATTGGGAGAAACTATCAGTTCCCCTTGTGCCTTTAGCAATGATTTTCCAGATTTTACAGACCTCTGCCATCATAGGTTCACTGTTTAGCCTGAGTGCCAAGTTTGAATCCTCTTAAAAATCCTCTGCTTTGACTATGTGAGACTGGGCTTTTTCTGAAATATCAGCCTTACCTCAGCATTTTGTAAAGCAAGTATCTGAAAAACCCAACAGGAATAGTTATTATTAAAAATAGGATATCTGTGAGGATACTCTGCAAACCACAAAATCTATTTGAAAACACATTTTAAAAACCAGGCTGACATGAATAAAAAATTCATTTCAGAAGAATAAAGTAACTTATACTTTATTTTTAAGATGCTGGATGAAAAATTAACTAAGGAACATCAATGGCTTTGGATATATGAGCTGGAAAAATGACCCTATAAAAGCGAAGGTCAGCAAAAGCAAATGCAAAGTTCTGCCTCTAGAATGGGATAATCCTATGCCACAGTACAGGTGCACTACAGCTTGACTGCAGGAGATGATGAAAAGTTAAAGAAAACATGAGATGGACAGTGACAGGATAAGAGGCAACAATCACAAGCTGCAACATGGAAAACTTGAACTGTATATGGGAATTAATTGGATGTAATAAGGTGTCTTTACAATAGGAGATACTTACAATTTGACAAGACAAAGGAACAACCTGACATAACTGGACGTATTCTGACAGGAGGTTCTCAGAGAGGCCTCTAATGACCTTCAGATGAAAATGTTTTGAGTCTATGACAATTCAAAGCACAGAGAATCCTTCTTTAGGGAAAAAAAAAAAAAAAGAAAAAAGAAAGACAACTGTAGAGGAAATCAGCCAGAGGGTAAATGAAGACCTCATCAAGTCAAAGTGTGTCCTGCACCACACCAGCAGCCTACTCCAAAGCCAAAGCCGCCTTGGAGGAGGGGGAACAGAACTAATTGACAGCCTCCCAGAGCTAATTCCATAAACAACACTTTCTCCATCTTTCTACTCTGATAATCCTTCACAGATACCAGAAGCAACACCTCTCTACAAAGCACAAGCAGTTTAAAATCCCTAACAAAAGCTGTGTTTCAGCTTCTCAGACACTCCCAAAGCCTGCAAGAACAACAAGGGAAAACAGAGTGTGACCAACCTGATTTAGCTTCTTGTAAGCACAGTTTACTCCACTAATCAAAACCATGTTGGGCATCAAGGGTTTTGGGAAGTGAAAGACAAAGTCCAGCTTCATGAGCCAAATGGAAGCCTGCCTCAGGAGATCCGGCACGGTCACCTCCCGCTTGAGGAATTCTGAAGCCAGTTCTGCATAAGGTTGGAAGACAACATCGCAGAGGAAAAAATTTGGGATGTCGTAGAGCAGGTTCTTCACCCGCTGGAGAAAGGTCATGTGGTCTGTAAGGTCTGTAAATGCTCTGGGGACATAGGAAGGGGGGTTGGGACACTGGGTGGCCTGATATTCCAAATGACATGGCATTTGCTGCAGGAAATACACGGAAGGCAGGGAAAGATGCTCTGCCAGGATTGCCCCACAGGGTAAGAAAGGGTCTGTGAGGACTGCGTCAAACTTGGTCTCCTCGAGGTACCTGATGAGCTCCTTGTTGTGGATTAAGTGGGTACAGGTGGCCAGGAATAGAGCAGAGTTTTTTTTTGCCCGTTGATAAAGTCTAATAAATCTTTCCAGAAAAGATCCTCCTTCAAATACATCCTTTATTAATCCTTGGACACCTTCATCCATCTCTTCCTTCGTGAAAGGCACTGGATATGTTTTCATCACAAAGGTCTTTGATGGTTTGATGTGCAAAGTCACTTCAGGTGCCACCACAACCACCTCGTGTCCCTTCTGCTGGAGCGTGTCCAGCAATTCCCTCATGCTGAGCCAGTGGCTCCCGTCCACCGGCACCACCAGGAGCTTCCCAGCAGCAGCCAGACCCAGCAGGGACAGGAAGAGAACCACAACTGGTGGAGAAGCACTGAGCCCCGGGGCCATTCCTGCAGGTATCAGGTGAGTGCCTCCAGGGAAGGAAACCCACGGCAGCACCAGAGCACCGGCACCTCTCTGTGCTTTCAAGCAATCTGTGCCCAGCCAAAGTTTGTATCCTTGCTTTATTTGCTGTGTGGTTAATTTGTAATCACTGGCGTGATAAAAGGCTGCATAACCAGCAGCAGAGTTCAGGCAGCTGATGAATGTGGGGGATGCACCAGATAAGCCTCGTGTTTTATAACAAAACCTTTGGTAGCTCTTTCACCTTTGAGCACTACCTGCCAGGCCACTGTAGCCCCTTGAGACCTCTGAAATTTACTCACCTCACGGAGCCATCACCAAGCCAAAATTTTCCTAGATCTGTCCCCAGACAGAAAGGCTGCTTCTGAACCTGAGAGCCAACTATCTGCCACATTCCTCCAGATTCCAGTTTTGGAAATACCCGAGTAAAGAAGCAGAAAAAATCACTGGTGAAGAAAGATGTAGTGAGGCAACAAGGACAGAAGCCTGAGGTGCATATCTCAGTAAACATCAGACCCAACTACAACAGTTTGCTAATTAGGTATTAGACCTGACTGCAAGGCTTGGACAGTCCCACAGACTCGTTTATCACTCACTAACAACGTATCAAGTGACACAGTGTTACAGAAAATGGCTCTGAATACGAGAAATGGAAACAGCAAATGTAGAGCACACTTCCTAGTTGAGAAGGCACAACAGAGCTGCCTACAAATGGATAGGGACAGAAAAATTCATGAGCATTCATCCAACCATAGGAAAGGAGAACTAGATTCCCATCTAAAACATGAGATTCAAGCCTCCTGAACACAGAAATCCATCACAGAACAAATTAAAAACAGAATGTCACCCACCTGAGGCAGCTCCTTGTGAGCACAATTTACTCCTCCAATTGGAATGATGTTGGGCATCAAAGGTCTTGGATAGTCAAGCACAAATTCCAACCTCAGCAGCCAAACAGAGGCCTTCCGTAACAGATCCTGCACAGTCACCTCCCTCTGCAGGAACTCAGAAGCCAGTCTTGAGAATGGGTCAAAGGCAAAATTACAGAGGAAAAGATTTTGCGTGTCAAAGAGTAGGTTCTTTACTCGCTGCAGAAAGGTCATGCGGTCTGTCAGTTGAGAAAATGCCCTGGGCACATAGGAAGGAGGATTGGGACACTGAGTGGCTTCAAAATCTAACCCACATGGGATTCCTCGTAAGAAATACACAGAAGGAAGTGAAAGATGCTCGGCCAGGATCACCCCACAAGGTACTACAGGGTCTGTAAGAAGGGTATCGAACTTGCTCTCCTCAAGGTACCTGATGAGTTCTTGGTTTTGAAGAAGCTGTTGACACCAAACAGCTGATGTATTACCGAACTTTTTCATAACTTCATACATTTTAAGAAATCTTTCCAGAAAAGATCCTTCTTCAAAAGAAGTACGTACAAGCGCCTTGAAATCTTTTTCGAACTATTCCTGTGTGTAGGGACCCGAGAACTTTTTCATCACAAAGTTCTTTGACGGTTTGATGTACAAAGACACTGCACGTGCCAGCACAACTATCTCGTGTCCCTTCTGCTGGAGCATGTCCAACACCTCCCTCATGCTGAGCCAGTGGCTCCCGTCCACCGGCACCACCAGGAGCTTCCCAGCAGCAGCCAGACCCAGCAGGGACAGGAACAGAAGCACAACGGGTGGAGAAGCACTGAGCCCCGGGGCCATTCCTGCAGAGATCAGGTGAGTGCCTCCAGGGAAGGAAACCCACGGGAGCACCGGATGGAGACTGGCACACACTCTACGCCTTCAAATGATCTGTGCCAAAGCCCAACTTTGGATCCTTATTTTATGTGCTGCAGGGTGAATGTGTAATCCCTGATATGATAAAAGGCTGCATAATAAGTATGGAATTCCTGCCAAATCCCTAGAACAAACAGATAACTACAGCTGTCTCTCACAGAACAGTCCAGAGTACTCTTAGAGGGAGGCAGGGTTTGCTCAGGGACCGCACTTTGGATTCCTTTCCTCTTGCTGGAACTTCTGCATGTTCAGGACATGTGTAAAAGGTTGGAGATGTGTAACAAGCACATCACCATTCAGCCCAGCAGAGATTCTCCTTCCCTCCAGGCAAAGACTGTCCCATCTCCCTCTCTCTTGGAAAAGTCATCTCTAGGAGACCCAGACCCCATGGAAGCTGTTGAACAGCTCTTTTAAGACACTTTCCAGACTGAGAAAACAGAGAAGATGGAAGGAGGATGCCACGTTTCTGCAGGACATGAGACCCCCATCAAGCAGTGCCCGAGATCTGCCTCAGGGCATGCAAGAGTTGGCTTTGTGAGCTGAGAGGTTTGAGCAGACATTTATGAGCCCTTTTGAGGGGCACTTTCCACAGAACCATTCAGGACCTAATTTTGGCTTTGTTTTGGTCACTGACAATGCTCCCATTGTGTCCAGCAGTGGTGGAGTTGTGTGAATGCTCAAGTGGCCAATTCCACTGTACATGGGGAAGTCTGTAAGATTTCACAGCCACCTCCACACTTGAGGATGGGTGGAATTGCCACAGATTGGCGTCTGGTGATCCCACCTTGCAGCAGAGAAATCCTAAGGAATATGAGCAACGAAAAAGCAAGAGCACCAAAAGACCTCACCCAACTTCCTAGGCTCCCCACTGGAGCAGCAGAGGGGGCTATCCAGGAGGAATTGTGCCAAGGCATCATGTCAGCATCCCCGGGAACCCAAGCGCACGGCACATTGGAGTGATTGATGCATCACAAGACTGCCCCCAAACCCTCAGTGCCACTCTTGCTGTGCTGGATGTTTCAAATTAGACCTGCTTCAGGCATCAGAGCTGGGCTTTGGAGTCAGCAAAGTGGTTTTTAGGTCTTCTGGGAGATCCCATTGGAAACTATCATTATACAAATCCAAAACTTTATCCTACTGCCCACAAATTCTCACAGTCTCTTTGGCTGGCAGAATCAACATCCCATCACAGGTACTTAGTACAGGATCACTAGAAGACCCTGGTGTTTCCTTATAACAGAGAACACCTTGAAAGACAGAAGGAAAGCTGCCTACACAGGAAATGCAAAGTCAGGAAAAAAAGAGAGAAAAACAGGTCCTTTCATGAGGATTCACCTCACTCACCAGAAATGGGAACTTGAGCCCTAGCACAACACACAATTCCACCCTCCTGAACACAGAAATTAATCAAGGCATGCATTATAACCAGACCCACCTGAGGCAGCTCCTTGTGAGCACAGTTTACTCCTCCAATTGGAATGATGTTGGGCATCAAAGGTCTTGGATAGTCGAGCACAAAATCTAACCTGAAGAGCCAAAGAGAGCCCTTCCGTAAGAGATCCAGCACAGTCACTTCCCGCTGCAGGAACTCGGAAGCCAGTTTTGAGTATGGTTTATTAATAAAATCGCAGAGAAAAATATCTGGGATGTCATAGAGCAGATTCTTCACTCGCTGCAGAAAGGTCATGTGGTCTGAATTGTCTGTAAATGCTCTGGGCACATAGGAAGGAGGATTGGGACACTGAGTGGCTTCAAAATCTAACCCACATGGGACTAATCTATAGAAATATATGGCAGGAAGTGAAAGATGTTCGGCCAGGATTGCCCCACAGGGTAGGAAAGGGTCTGTAAAGACAGCATCAAACTTGCTCTCCTCAAGGTACCTGATGAGCTCTTTGTTTTGCAGGAGCTGTTCACAGTTGGAGACCCCAAAATTAGTGACTCTCTGTGTACTTTCGAATACTTTAAAAAACCTTTCAAAAAAAGTTCCCTCTTCAAATACAAGATGAAAATATGCCTTGACCTCTTTATCGAACTCTTCCTGTGTGTAGGGGACTGGGTACATTTTCATCTCATAGTTCTTTGATGGTTTGATGTACAAAGAAACTTCAGGTGCCACCACAACCACCTCATGTCCCTTCTGCCTCAGGCTGTCCAGCAATTCCTGCACATTGAGCCAGGGGCTCCCATCCACGTGCATCACCAGGAGCTTCCCAGCAGCAGCCAGACCCAGCAGGGACAGGAACAGAAGCACAACGGGTGGAGAAGCACTGAGCCCCGGGGCCATTCCTGCAGGGATCAGGTGAGTGCCTCCAGGGAAGGAAACCCACGGGAGCACCGGACGGAGACTGGCACACACTCCACGCCTTCAAATGATCTGTGCCTCAGCCCAAATTTGGATCCTTATTTTATGTGCTGCGTGGTAAATGTGTAATCCCTGATATGATAAAAGGCTGCTTAACAAGCATGGAACTCCTGCCAAGTCCATAGAACGAAAAGATAACTCTACCTGTCTCTATCAGAAGAACAGTCCAGAGTACCCTTAGAGGCGATTGCTGCTGGGACTGCATGTCCAATTCCTTTCCTCCTGCTGGACTTCTGCCCATGTGGGAGACATGTCACATGTAGGACATGAATGACATACACATCACCATTCAGCCCAGCAGAGATGCCCCTTCCCCTGGGTAAGGCCTGGAGCCTCTCCTGCTCTCATGGAAAACTCCTATCTGGAAGACTGAGACCCCACAGCAGTTGTGGAACAGCTCTTTAAGATGGTTTAAACAGTAAGAAGATAGAAGTGATGGAAGAATGATGCCAGTTTTCCGAGCAGAGATTTAGGAGCACTTTATGAGGGAGACTTTCCACAGAACAATTGCAGGGCCTAATTCTGGCTTGTTTTTCTCACTGACAAAGCACCCATGGTGTCCAGCAGTGGTGGAGTTGTGTGAATGCTCACGTGGCCAATCCCAGTGTGCAAGGGGGTGTCTGTAAGGTGTCCTTGCCTCCTCCACACTTGGGGATGGGTGGAATTGCCACATATTTGGCTTCATGATCCCACCTTGCAGCAAACCTTTAATCCTAAAGACCAGGACTGAAGAGAATGCCAGGGCACCAAAAGAACTCACCCAGCTCTCCAGGCACCATCACCAAGACTGCACCCAAACCCTAACCCCCAGTGCCAGTCAAACTGTGCTGGATGTGCCAAATCAGACCTCCTCCAGGCATGAGGACTAGGCATGTCCATCCAAAAGGAGTTGTTAAGCTTTTCTGGGACTCCCCTTAGGAGATGTTCATTAAAGGAACCCAGCAATTTTTCTTACTATCCACAGATTTCAACCATCTCTTGGCTGGTGCAATCAATGTCCCACCACAAACTCCCACTAGAAGACCCTGGTGTTTACCTACAACTGAGCACCATTTAAATGCCAGAAGGAAACTTACCTACACAGAAAATGCAAAATCAGGAAAAAATGAGAGGAAAAGAGTTCCTTTAATGAAGATTCACCTCATTCACCAGAAATGGGAACTTGATCCCTAGCACAACACACAATTCCACCCTCTTGAACACAGAAATCAATCAAGGCATGCATTATAACCAGACCCACCTGAGGCAGCTCCTTGTGAGCACAGTTTACTCCTCCAATTGGAATGATGTTGGGCATCAAAGGTCTTGGATAGTCAAGCACAAAATCTAACCTCAGCAGCCAAACAGAGGCCTTCCGTAACAGATCTAGCACAGTCACCTCCCTCTGCAGGAACTCAGAAGCCATTTTTGAGTATGGCTTAATAGCAAATTCACAGAGGAAAAGATCTGGGATGCCATAGAGCAGATTCTTCACTCGCTGCAGAAAGGTCATGTGGTCTGAATTGTCTGTATAAATCCTGGGTACATAGGAAGGTGGCTTGGGACACTGAGTGGCTTCAAAATCTAACCCACATGCGATTCCTCGTAACAAAAACACTGAAGGAAGTGAAAGATGCTCTGCCAGGATTGCCCCACAGGGTAGGAAAGGGTCTGTAAAGACAGCATCAAACTTGCTCTCCTCAAGGTACCTGATGAGCTCTTGGTTTTGCAAGAGCTGTTCACAGCTGGAGACCTGCAAGTCACTGATTCGTTTCATACTTCTGTAAACTTTAGGAAATCTTTCCAGAAAAGATCCCTCTTCAAATGGAACCTGTGTGAATGCCTTGAAATCGTTCTCCATTTCTTCCTTTGTGTAGGGGACCGAGTACATTTTCATCACAAAGTTCTTTGATGGTTTGATGTGCAAAGAGACTTCAGGTGCCACCACAACCACCTCGTGTCCCTTCTGCTGGAGCATGTCCACCACCTCCCTCATGCTGAGCCAGTGGCTCCCGTCTACCGGCACCACCAGGAGCTTCCCAGCAGCAGCCAGACCCAGCAGGGACAGGAACAGAAGCACAACGGGTGGAGAAGCACTGAGCCCCGGGGCCATTCCTGCAGGGATCAGGTGAGTGCCTCCAGGGAAGGAAACCCACGGGAGCACCGGATGGAGACTGGCACACGCTCCACGCCTTCAAATGATCTGTGCCTCAGCCCACCTTTGGATCCTTATTTAATGTGCTGCATGGTAAATGTGTAATCCCTGATATGATAAAAGGCTGCATAACAAGTAAGGGAGTCCTGCCACGTCCATAGAATCATCAAGTAACTCCACCTGTCTCCATCACAGGATCAGTTAAGGGTGCCCTGAGAAGCCAGAGGTTGTTCCTGAACTGCACTTTGGATTCCTTTCCTCTGGCTGGACATTCTAAGATGTGCCACATGCAGGCCATGCTTGTTACCATTCAGCCCAGCAGAGATTCTCCTTCCCTCCAGGCAAAGTCTGTCCCCTCTTCCTCTCTCTTGGAAAAGTCATCTCTAGGCGACCCAGACCCCATGGAAGCTGTTGAACAGCTCTTTTAAGACACTTTCCAGACTGAGAAGACAGAGAAGATGAAAGGAGGATGCCACGTTTCTGCAGGACATGAGACCCCCATCAAGCAGTGCCCAAGATCTGCCTCAGGGCATGCAAGAGTTGGCTTTGTGAGCTGAGAGGTTTGAGCAGACATTTATGAGCCCTTTTGAGGGGCACTTTCCACAGAACCATTCAGGACCTAATTTTGGCTTTGTTTTGGTCACTGACAATGCTCCCATTGTGTCCAGCAGTGGTGGAGTTGTGTGAATGCTCAAGTGGCCAATTCCACTGTACATCGAGAAGTCTGTAAGATTTCACAGCCACCTCCACACCTGGGGATGGGTGGAATTTCCACACACACTGGGCTTTGTGATTCCAACCTACAGCACACAACTCCTGTGGAATATGAAGAGAGAGAATGCCAGAGCACCAAAAGACCTCACCCAACTTCCTAGGCTCCCCACTGGAGCAGCAGAGGGGGCTATCCAGGAGGAATTGTGCCAAGGCATCTTGTCAGCATCCCTGGGAATCCAAGCGCACGGCACATTGGAGCGACTGATGCATCACAAGACTGCCCCCGAACCCTCAGTGCCACTCCTGCTGTGCTGGATGTTTCAAATTAGACCTGCTTCAGGCATCAGAGCTGGGCTTTGGAGTCAGCAAAGTGGTTTTTAGGTCTTCTGGGAGATCCCATTGGAAACTATCATTATACAAATCCTAAACTTTGTCCTACTGCCCACAAATTCTCACAGTCTCTTTGGCTGGCAGAATCAACATCCCATCACAGGTACTTAGTACAGGATCACTAGAAGACCCTGGTGTTTCCTTATAACAGAGAACACCTTGAAAGACAGAAGGAAAGCTGCCTACACAGGAAATGCAAAGTCAGGAAAAAAAGAGAGAAAAACAGATCCTTTCATGAGGATTCACCTCACTCACCAGAAATGGGAACTTGATCCTAGCACAACACACAATTCCACCCTCCTAAACACAGAAATCAATCAAGGCATGCATTATAACCAGACCCACCTGAGGCAGCTCCTTGTGAGCACAGTTTACTCCTCCAATTGGAATGATGTTGGGCATCAAAGGTCTTGGATAGTCGAGCACAAAATCTAACCTGAAGAGCCAAAGAGAGCCCTTCCGTAAGAGATCCAGCACAGTCACTTCCCGCTGCAGGAACTCGGAAGCCAGTTTTGAGTATGGTTTATTCATAAAATCACAGAGAAAAATATCTGGGATGTCATAGAGCACATTCTTCACTCGCTGCAGAAAGGTCATGTGGTCTGAATTGTCTGTAAATGCTCTGGGCACATAGGAAGGAGGATTGGGACACTGAGTGGCTTCAAAATCTAACCCACATGCGATTCCTCGTAAGAAATACACAGAAGGAAGTGAAAGATGCTCTGCCAGGATTGCCCCACAGGGTAGGAAAGGGTCTGTAAAGACAGCATCAAACTTGCTCTCCTCAAGGTACCTGATGAGCTCTTTGTTTTGCAGGAGCTGTTCACAGCTAGAGACCCAAAAATCAGTGAATCTTTTCGTTCTTTCGAATACTTTAAAAAATCTTTCAAAAAAAGATCCCTCTTCAAATACAAGATGAAAATATGCCTTGACCTCTTTATCGAACTCTTCCTGTGTGTAGGGGACTGGGTACATTTTCATCTCATAGTTCTTTGATGGTTTGATGTGAATGGAGACTTCCGGTGCCACCACAACCACCTCATGTCCCTTCTGCCTTAGGCTGCTCAACACTTCCTGCACACTGAGCCAGGGGCTCCCATCCACGTGCACCACCAAGAGCTTCCCAGCAGCAGCCAGACCCAGCAGGGACAGGAACAGAAGCACAACGGGTGGAGAAGCACTGAGCCCCGGGGCCATTCCTGCAGGGATCAGGTGAGTGCCTCCAGGAAAGGAAACCCACGGGAGCACCGGACGGAGACTGGCACACACTCCACGCCTTCAAGTGATCTGTGCCTCAGCCCAAATTTGGATCCTTATTTAATGTGCTGCATGGTAAATGTGTAATCCCTGATATGATAATAGGATGCATAACAAGCATGGAACTCCTGCCAAGTCCATAGAACGAAAAGATAACTCTACCTGTCTCTATCAGAAGAACAGTCCAGAGTACCCTTAGACGGAGGCAGGGGTTGCTGCTGGGACTGCATGTCCAATTCCTTTCCTCCTGCTGGACTTCTGCCCATGTGGGAGACATGTCACATGTAGGACATGAATGACATACACATCACCATTCAGCCCAGCAGAGATGCCCCTTCCCCCGGGTAAGGCCTGGAGCCTCTCCTGCTCTCATGGAAAACTCCTATCTGGAAGACTGAGACCCCACAGCAGTTGTGGAACAGCTCTTTAAGATGGTTTAAACAGTAAGAAGATAGAAGTGATGGAAGGATGATGCCAGTTTTCCGAGCAGAGATTTAGGAGCACTTTGTGAGGGAGACTTTCTGCAGAACGATTCAGGGCCTAATTCTGGCTTGTTTTTCTCACTGACAAAGCACCCATGGTGTCCAGCAGTGGTGGAGTTGTGTGAATGCTCACGTGGCCAATCCCAGTGTGCACGGGGGTGTCTGTAAGGTGTCCTTGCCTCCTCCACACTTGGGGATGGGTGGAATTGCCACATATTTGGATGGATGTGTTAAATCATACCTCCTCCAGGCATGAGGACTGGGCATGTCCATCCAAAAGGAGTTGTTAAGCTTTTCTGGGAGATACCATTGGGAGATGTTCATTAAAGGAACCCAGCAATTTTTCATACTATCCCCATATTTCAATAATCCCTTGGCTGGTGCAATCAATGTCCCTCCACAAATTCCCACTAGAAGACCCTGGTGTTTACCTACAACTGAGCTCCACTGAAATGCCAGAAGGAAACTTACCTACAGAAGAAATGCAAAATCAGGGAAACATGAGATAGAAACAGTTCCTTTGATGAGGATTCACCTCACTCATCAGAAATGGAAACTTGATCCCTATCACAACATAGAATTCCACCCTTCTGAACACTCTTGAACAATCAAGATATGCATTATAACCAGACCCACCCGAGGCAACTCTTTGTGAGCACAATTTACTCCTCCAGTGGTAATGATGTGTGGCATTAAAGGCCAGATAATCAATCAAAAAAATCTAACCTCAGGATCCAAATAGAGGCCTTTTGTAGCAATCCAGCCCATTGTAGGAACTCGGAAGCCATTTTTGAGTATGGTTTAATTGCAAATTCACAGAGGAAAAGATCTGGGATGTCATAGAGCAGATTCTTCACTCACTGCAGAAAGGTCATGTGGTCTGTATTGTCTGTATAAATCCTGGGTACATAGGAAGGTGGCTTGGGACACTGAGTGGCTTCAAAATCTAACCCACATGGGATTCCTCATAACAAAAACACTGAAGGAAGTGAAAGATGCTCTGCCAGGATTGCCCCACAGGGTAGGAAAGGGTCTGTAAGGACAGCTGTCCCAATTTGAGAAGTTAATGACCCCTCTATGATGAAATATTTAAGAACGAGAAAACGCATGCAGTCCTCTCCTATGAGGTGTGGTGAGGGTGCTGGTGGGCCCCTTCTTGGACTGCTTCTGGCCAAGCAAGGGTATTTCCTTGCTTCCAAACTAGAATTCCTCATTCTTAAAGAACTACACCCCATGAACTGAAATGACCCACACAAACAGTTGTAGGAAGACTGATTTGGGAGGGACTCACATGGTAGGAGGTTGGGCATGACTGCTACTTGTGAAAATTAGAACTACATTGGAAAAGTTCACAGAGTTCACAGATCACTGACCCATGAAAAAGACCCCATTGCATAGCAGAAGAGACTCCCCTCCCTAAGCAAACTGAAGAAAGATTTTTAGAAGTGACAAACTGACTAAAAACCCCATGTTTTCTCTCCCTGTGCTGTTGGTGGGAAGGAAAGAATGGCGAGTGGTGCAGGGGAAGGTATTGTAAATGTTTATTTTAGTTCTCTTTAATTCTGTTAATAAATTTTTCTTTATACCTTTTAAGTTTTGAGCCTGTTTTGCCCTTAAAGTGTTTCTTTCCAATCCTTACCTCAAGTCATGAGCCCCTTATGTCTTGTCTTTCCCCTTCCTCTGCTCAACTATAGCAGAAGAGAATGGGTAAATGGTTTTTTTTGTGAGTGCCTAGCTTCTAGCCAGTGTCAAATTCCAACAACCTTCTTTGAGGGAGACTTTCTGCAGAACAATTCAGGAACTAATTCTGGCTTTGTTTTTCTCACTGACAAAGCACCCATGGTGTCCAGCAGTGGTGGAGTTGTGTGAATGCTCACGTGGCCAATCCCAGTGTGCATGGGGGTGTCTGTAAGGTGTCCTTGCCTTCTCCACACTTGGGGATGGGTGGAATTGCCACATATTGGGCTTCATGATCCCAGCTCGCATCTCACCAATCCTAAGGAACAAGACTGAAGAGAAAGCCAGAGCACCAAAAGAACTCACCCAACTCTCCAAGCTCTCCTCTGGAGCAGCAGAGAAGGCTCTCCAGGAGGAACACTGCACAGGGCTCTTGTTAGCAGGCCAGGGAACCCAAAGTTTGGCATCATCACCAAGTCTGCACTCAAACCCAAACACCCAGTGCCAGTCAAGCCATGCTGGATGTGTCAAATCAGACCTGCTCCAGGCAGGAGCTGGGCACCTTGCTGGTGGCATCAGAGTCCCATCACACACTTTTACCAGAAAACCCCAGTGATTCCCTTCAACTGAGCACCCTTTAAAAGCCAGAAGGAACAGCTGCCTACACAGGAAGTAGGAAGTCAGGAAGAAGGAGAGAAAAACAGTTCCTTTTATGAGGATTCAGCTCACTCACCAGAAATGGAAACTCAGTGCTTATTGCATGAAAAAATTCCACCTTTCTCATCACAGAAAACAATCAAGGCATGAATTAAAACCAGACCCACCTGAGGCAGCTCCTTGTGAGCACAGTTTACTCCTCCAATTGGAATGATGTTGGGCATCAAAGGCCTTGGATACTCTAAAACAAATTCTGACCTCAGGAGCCAAACTGAAGCCTGGAGTAAGAGATCCTGCACAGTCACGTCCTGCTGGAGGAACTCAGAAGCCAGTTTTGAGTAGGGTTCAAAGACAAAATCACAGAGGAAAAGATCTGGGATGTCATGAAGTAGATTCTTCACTCGCTGCAGAAAGGTCATGTGGTCTGTAAGTTGTGTAAATCCCCTGGGGACATAGGAAGGGGGCCTGGGACACTGAGTGGCATCAAAATCTAAACCACATGGGATTCCTCGTAAGAAATACACAGCAGGAATTGAAAGGTGCTTCGCCAGGATTGCTCCACAGAGTAGGACAGGGTCTGTAAGGACAGCATCAAACCTGCTCTCCTCAAGGTACCTGATGAGCTCTTTGTTTTGAAGAAGCTGTTCACAGCTGGAGACCCCGAAATTAGTGATTCTTTTGATACCTTGGTACGCTTTAACAAATCTTTCCAGAAAAGATCCTTGTTCAAATGAAAAATGAAAAAACGCCTGGAATTCTTTCTTCAAATCTTCCTGCTCGTAAGGGACTGAGTACATTTTCATCACAAAGTTCTTTGATGGTTTGATGTGCAAAGAGACTTCAGGTGCCACCACAACCACCTCGTGTCCCTTCTGCTGGAGCATGTCCACCACCTCCCGCATGCTGAGCCAGTGACTCCCGTCCACCGGCACCACCAGGAGCTTCCCAGCAGCAGCCAGACCCAGCAGGGACAGGAACAGAAGCACAACGGGTGGAGAAGCACTGAGCCCCGGGGCCATTCCTGCAGAGATCAAGTGAGTGCCTCCAGGGAAGGAGATGCCCAGCTTAGTGATTTTAAGCAATCTGGTCTCTGGTTTTTATGGATGATCTTTAGACTTACTTGCATTTGGTAAATATTTAATCATGGACATGGCAAAGGCAGTAGAAAAGCTGTTTATGTTCCTCCTATTTGACAGACACAAATCAGGGCAGGAGCTACCCTGGGAAACACCCTCTCTCTGCATTGGAGGAACACCAGGTTTGGAGGAACACTGCCTTGGTTAAGTAGGGAGGAGGTCAGCAAGTCCAAAGTGCAGCTAGGCCTGAACTTGGCCAGGGTTGAAAATAACAAGAAGGGCCACTACTGGTCTGTCAGCCACAACAGAAAGGTCAAAGGAAGTGTTTCTCCCCCAGTAAGCAAGACTAGGAAACTGAGAAAAATGGACAAGGTGAAGACTGAGGGACTCAAGAACTTTTTTTGCCTCAGCCTTCAATGGAAACTTCTCTACCCACACCTCTTGAAAGGATGGATGGCAAGATTGGGTGGGGGAGCAAAATTCCACCCAGTATAAGAGAAAATCACATTGTTGACCACTTGAGGAATCCAAACATAAGGGCACCTGATGACCCAAACACATGAGACCTCATGAGATGCATCCAAGAGTCCTGAGGGAATTGTTTGATGGAGTTGCCAAGTCACTCTCCATGATACTTGAAAAGTCCTGGCAGGTAAGTGAAATCACAGTGACTGGGAAAAGGGAAACTTTGTACCGACCTTTAAAAAGGACAGAAAGGAATCCCCTAGGAGCTACCAACCTGTCAGCCTCACCTCTGTGCCATGGAACAGACCCTTCTAGGAGACATTCTATGATGTAAGGAAATGAGGGATACTTCAATAATGGTCTGCTCAAAAGAGCTAATTAACAGATCATTATTTTCCAAACAAGAATTTTCAGTGTAAGATCATTCCTTCCCTCCTGCCATTCCATATAGTTTTTTGTTTGCAAAAGATTAGAAAAAATATAAAGCTTCATGTTCCATGGGAAACGGTCTGGATTCTTCACCAGTTTTATATTGTGACACAGTGAGGAAAATGGAAAGTTGGCTATAAACGTTCATTTCCTTGCAAGGGCTCTTTTTGGAAGGATGAAGTAGGGGCTGGAAGGAGGAAAGACACAGCCATGGTTTTTGCCAGCTGTACTTAAAACTGAATTAGCAACTCAGAAATACCATTCTAGATCAGTCTAGGAAGAGTTTGCCCCTGGGCCATGAAAGCAAACAACATTAATGTACAGACAGGACTTGCAGACAAGCCCTAATCATGAAAATTATAGTACAGAAGTAATTTTGACATTAGAATCATTTAGTGTCGAGGTTGATAGCCTACACCAGAATATTTTTAAGGACATTTATCAAACTACTGTGCCTCTGGGCACATCCTTCACAGGGAAACTTTTGGGAAGGCAGAATAAAGCTCCTGCAAGTGCAGATGCTGCCAGAGCAGCCAGAACATCATCTACCACTTGGTGCATTAAGATGCTTCATTTCTAAATTATGAAAGGGTGGGTCTATTAACCAAAAGGATTCTCCATTTTAAAAAATCAATTGTGACAGTAAAACAAATGCATGGACATTGTTATAGACACACAGAGCATTTGCAAACAGCATTAAACATTCATCTATTTTACCATGGCAATCACTGACCTGAGATAATGGCTTTTTCTTCCCACAGTTTATATCTTCAATCAAAACTATGTTGGGCATCACTGGCATGGGATACTCAAACCCAAAATCTGCTCTTTCAAGCCAAATGGATCCATGGCTTAAACGCTCTTCCACTTTTACTTGTCTGTGAAGAACATCTAAGGCCAGAAGTTCAAATGGGAAATAGGCAAAATGGCAAGGAAAGGAATCTATGAACTTGAGAACTGAATTTTCCACATGCTGGATTAACACCATGTGGTCTGAGCTCTCCATAATTAGGATGTAGGAAGGCAGGTCAGGGCACTGAGCAACCTGCAAATCCGAACTGCAGGGAAATCTCTGGAGAAAGAAAACAGACGAGACTGAGAGATGCAGAGCCAGGATTTCTCCACATGGTACAAGAGGATCTGTGAGAACAGCATCGAATTTACTGCTTTGGAGATACTGCATCAGATCCTTGTTGTGCAGCAGACTGCTGCAGGAGGAGGTGTAGAGGTTGGAGATGAACTGGGCTTTTTCAAGGAGAGCAGTAATTCTTTGATGAAAAGGTTTTCTTTCAAAAAGATAATTCCCAAGGGAGCCCACGCATGCTCTCAACTTGTCCCTATATAATGGCACCAGATACCTTTTGAGGGTGTAATGTGCGGATGCCTCCACGATCGAGTTTGCTTCTGGTGCCACAGTGACAATTTGGTGGCCTTTCTGGCTCAGGACCACCAGCAGTGAGTGCAGGCTAAGCCAGTGACTCCTATCCATGGGCACCATCAGCAGCTTCCCACCACTGGCTGAGCACAGCAGGGACAGGAAAAGCAGAATCCTCACTGAAGCTGAGTATTTACCCACAGGAACCATGTTCCCAGAAATACAAATTCTGATCATCTGCCCCAACCTAGCAGCTTTTAAAGCAACTCCCTAGCAGGGAGCCACAGCTCCCTGCCAGATTCCCACATTCCCTCTTAGTGATCGGGCTTTTCCATCAGAACCATTCACATTAACCACTGAAAGCACTGATGAACAATTTAACTGATAAATGAATTTGAGCTGTGCAGAACTGGGCTTGGTAAGTGAGACTCCCTTCCATCAATCTGTGGTGATTGATGCTAGATTGAAAATAAAATCAAGTTTTGCCAAAATAAAACACTGAGAATAGTGCTGGCAATTGGAAGTAACCAGGCTTGCTGAAAGCAGGTATTAAAATGCTTTATTTCTTTCCTTCTTTTTAAGAAGCATTTTACAGCTGTTCTGAAATGCTTGGCGAGTTTATGTTTAAAATTATAAAAGTGTGCCACTATACACCACAGTATCTATGTAAACCCATAGGAAGAGGTTCTGGGATTTACTTATGGCTCAGCACACCAGGAACACCATCAGGTACAAATTTAATCCAGTGGAGAAGCAGAAGTGTTTGCATCAGTGAAGGAAAACCACTGGATTGATGCTGTCATGCACACCATTCCTTGTTCTCATCCTGACCTCTCTCTCTCTCTCTCCATAATTTTCTCCTTCTGGGAGCGATAGGAAGAAATCAGGAGTGAATAATCAATATTTCTGCAATAAATATTGCTGCTGGACTATGATCTTTACCCCTTGGAAAAAAAAGAATAAGAGAGGGAGCCTTGCCCTCAGAGAAGAGTTTGGTTCCATGCTGGAGCTGCTCCATGGCTTTGCCTGGAGGCAAGATGTCTTGCTGCTTTCCCAGAGGATCCACCTGGCTTTGTCCCTGAGGATTTGTTAAGCAGCTCTGATGGAGAGAAGAGACTGGAAAAAGCACTGCTCTGATAAAAGAGGGGCTTGGTAACAATTTGAAAGAGAATTTGTGAAAAAGCAGAGCAACAGAAACTAACAACTCAATGCTGGCACGAGGGAAGTGCAAGGAGTGAAGAAGCAAAGCCCGAGGGTAGGGAAGGTTGGCTCTAGGAAAGGTGTGAAAAGCAAATATTTTCTTGTGAGACTTCTCTCATTCATGTTCACAACAGCCTATGAATTTGAGGGAAGAGTAAGAATGGTGCTAAGCTGGAAGAATCCATTCTAAGGGCTTTGGGAAGGTTGGCAAGTGAAAAAAGTTCGAGGGAAGAAAAGAGTAGAGTTTGTTGATTTTTAAGTAATGTTCATAAAGATAAAACTTCTTCCTTTTCAGGAAACCAAATGATGTATTGCTAAGAGAGCAGCATGACACTAACTACAGATCCATCACTGCTGAGGGGAGCTCCCTTCTCCTTTATGTCCTCTTCCACTTAATCCCTAGCTTTTCATGAGACTCTTCCACTCACACCACAACCAAGCAATACACATCACACGCAGCAAGAAGCTAATGTACATCCTGAGCACCCCCGAGCTAATCAAGCGCTTTTTAGACCACAGATTCCCCAGCAACCACCCATCAACACTTCCCCATCCAAACTGGATGTGTCTTAAAATAGACGAGATTTCAACTGGTTTTCATGGAAGCTGTTAGACCAAAACCTTCACCACAAAATATGAGCCTTTGACTCAAAAACTGCTGGTACGTAATAGAGAAAATGATGCACTTGTATGTGACCCAGTGAGGTATTTTTCTGACTAGATAAGCAGCTAATGGTCTTGAAGAAATATTCTAGTGCCTACATAAGACAAAAAATTATTGGAAGAGCTGTTATAATTCACCAGCCGATTTTGGCATTAATTCCTGCCTGAGAATTTCTGTGCCTGATTTCAGCTGGAATTAAACAAAGCATAGCACATGATACCCTCACCAAACAAAATCCCCATGTTGGGCAGACCTAAAGAAAGGACCTGGAATAATATCTTGTGCTCCTGGCCAGGCTTTTATGTGGATTGGCTGTACAGAAAGTCTTAAGCTAAATGATATCCTTAGGTAGAATTCCAGAATGGTTAGATTGAAAAGGACCCTTCCCATTCCAACCACTGCCATGGGCAGGGACATCTTCCACTATCACAGATTGCTCCAACCAGGCCTTGGACAATTCCAGGAGTTTGAGCAGCCACGGTGTCTCTGGGAAACCTTTGTCAAGACCTCGCCACCCTCACAGGGAAGATTTCTTCCCAATATCCTGTCTGACCCTTTCTCCTGGCAGCTTAAAGCCATTCGCCTTGTGCCATCACTTCAGACTCTTGTAAATACTCTCTCTCCAAGACAGAAATAAGATATGCTCATATCAAATACCACCATTTGGATCACTCCCAACCACCCACTAACCTGAGATAAAGGCTTCTTCTTCTCTCCACAGTGGATGCCTCCAATGAAAACCATGTTGGGCATGACAGGCATGGGATACTCAAAGACAAAGTCGATTCTCCTCAGCCAGACAGATCCATGACTTAAAAGCTCCGTCATTGTCATTGGTTTCTGGAGGAACTCTGAGGCCAGCTCTTCAAATGGAGAATAGGCAATATTGCAGATGAAGGACTCGGAAAGGGCAATCAGGAAGTTCCTCACCCTCTCAGAGAAGGTCATGTGGTCGTTGTTTTCCGAGAACATGCGTGGGACGTAGGACGGCGGGTCTGGGCCCTGAGCCGCGCGAACGTCTAAGGCACACGGGACCATCCGCAGGAAGAAAACACTGGGGATGGAGAAGTGCAGGGCAATGATTTGCCCACAAGGTGACACGGGATCCGTGAGAAGGGCATCAAAGTGACTGTCTCCAATGTACTTCATCAGCTCTTGGTTGTACAGCAAGGACTTGCAGGAAGCATGAAACATAGTCGCGCTCTTCCGATAATCTTCCAAAAGCTTTGAGAATCTTACCAGGAAAGGATCTTGGCTGAAAGCTCTTGCACTAGCGGAGCGTATGTGTTCTTCCATGTCCTCCTTCGTGAACGGCACAGGGTAGGTTTTCAGTTCATAGACATCCGTGGAATCGATGAGGATTTTGTTGTCCGGTGCAACAACCACGATTTCGTGCCCTCTCTTGCTCAGCTCGAGCAGCACTTTTTTCATGCTGAGCCAGTGGCTGCCCTCCATGGGGATCACCAGCAGCTTCCCAGCAGCGGCCGGGCTCAGGAGGCACAGGAACGGGAGAAGCAGTGCCAGCAGCATGGTGTAGGTTGTGCAGAGAGGAGCTCTCATACCTTAAAGGCCAGGGCTGCGTTGACAGCTTTTGTAGCCATCCTCTGTCTCTGCCCTTTGGACTCTCCTCCCATTTCAGGTCATCAGACCTTTGTGACAAGGTCATGGACAGCAATAAATGATTAGGAACGATTCAAGGCTGGTGTGGACTCCAAAGGTGGCTTTGTGTGAGTCAAGAAAAGTGTGTCACCTTCACACACGCCACTCTAAGGTTGTTTGCTCAATGCCACCTTCTTCCATCAGGAAGACCCCAGCTTTGTGGCACTTCTTGCCACCAGCCCACCATGCCCAAGGTCTGATGAGAAAATGCAGGGAAAATCCGTGAAGAAAATGCACCCACAGAGGGGATGCTCAGAAACACTGCTGACTCCACATGGGAGGGTTGTGCCTATCAAGAGAGCACTGAAAGGACATTTTCCATCACGGCCTCTGGAGGCCAACAGAGGTGTCACAGACTGAGGTAATTTAGCACTTTTTAAAAGCATTTCCTTCCCTAATGAAACTGCTGCAAGTAGTACAGTGAGACATAACTTAAAGATTAATATGAGAAATCAGTGTTATTGCCGTACATGGGGTTTGGGTTTTTCTTTTTTTCAATAGTCAAAACCCAGAGAAAAATTACTTTTCCTTAATACAAATTTTCATTTTGTTCAAACATAAGCAGCAGCAGAAAATGTTTCCTCATCTCTCCATATAACTTTACCCTAGCCCCTTATCGTATCAGATATAAAATGATGTTGCAAAAGAGCATTTCACCCTTGTACCCCAGATAACAATGACCAACAACACCTCTCTCACTACAAATCATGAATCATTCACAGCCAATGAGGGCTCCATTCATGACCATTGTTGGGACAGTTCATGACCTCAACCCTGTGTCCAGATCCATCTTAGTTATAAATGGCTGAGGGTTTAATACTGGAGATAACCTCTCAAGGAAGTTTATAAGTAGGTGAATATGGGAAAATATTTCCCTCTCTAGGGAATTCTGGGGCTTTAAATCCTTGCTGAAGCCTTTTTCCCAAGCAGTTTCTGCATGTTTCTTCTCAAGCCTGGTGGAAAATCTTGGACTTTGCTGAGAAACTGAACTCCAAAAGGAGCAGCATGATATACCATGCAATCCTGATCGGCTTTTTTCCTCCTCGCACTGCATCAATGTAGAGAACTAGTGGATGGGTTCAGGGCAAACAAAGTGAGAGGAGGCCGGCACAGGGACAGAACGAAGGAGTTTTAGGCTTTGGTTGCTATCTAGAAAGTCCCTTTCATGTATTGGGAGCAAGATAAAATCTAAGAGAAGGTGTGATACCTTCGATTAACCCCACTGCAGGAATGTTTTATCTTTGTGCCCTGAGTAGCTCTACTCTGTCACACTGGACATGGAGGAACCACCCTTAGACATGGAAAATCAGTTTCTGGAGAGGGCCAACGCAGGAGAGGTGGGATACGGCACAGACTGAAAGCAGGAGACCGAACAGAATCCCACATAATACTCATGAAATGCAGGAAATCTGGATGCAGACTTATTGCAAGTGCTGTGACAAGAGATGACCAAAGGAACTTGGAAGTTGATGCCTGGTGTGTTTTCTACTCTGGACTCGATCGCATTTTCAATGGCAAAACCAGTTGGCTGAAAACAGCCAATACAAGTTCATTTCCCTTGACTAGAACAGAAAAAGCTGCTTGATAGGATGGCCAGACTTCCTAATGGACTCCACAAACTCCCTACTTTTTATACCAGACCATCAGAGCAAAAACTATGGCAAAAGTGAGGCAACAACAGGAAGGGCAAGGGAAATTACAGATAAAGGCAGAATAGGCAAAGAAAGGAAGAAAATATTATATTAGCACAGGATCAGCAGACGTCCCATCTAAGCTGTGTATTCAATATGAAATAGGAGAAATTCTTCGGCTCTCTGTAGAAAATATAGCTACAAAAGACATGAAGAATGGAAAGAAACAGAAGATTTTTCCAGGTGTGAAATATGATTTTCTCCTAACAGGAGTGTGAAGACAGGAGCTGGCAGGGATAAAATGAGGGCAGGATTTCACTACCCTTGTAGCAAAGTTACAAACTAGTTGCAGCTCTGAGATCTTCAGGATACAAAAGAAAACCAGTGCAACCAGTAGGAATTTGCCTCTTAAATCTTGTGGCACTACTCTCATGAGTCCTAACATGAAAGAATGACTTAGATATAATTTTATCCTAATATTCTAGTTAATAGCTTTATACTTTGCCTTGTTTCTCAGTCTAGAGGGCTCTTCATAAGCCTGTCAAAGAGCATAAAACAAAAGTGAAAGAAGAAAGAAAAAACCCACCACTTCAACTCAAAGATATTGTGCAGAGATACTGTGTGACCACAATTCAGAAGTGTGGAAGCAATTTCCTAGGAAAGGGATTTGTGTCCTGCTTTGTGCCTGGAAAGAAATGTCCAGTGCTGCCATTTTAGAGATTACATCGTGACCATTAAAATAGATTCACAAATTTAGATTAACTTAAAGAAACCTGAAGAACACTTCTGGTAAAAGCAGATATCAAGGAGTAGGTCTGGAAACTTATCTGAGTTCTGCACTCAAGTGCCTTTCACCAAATTCAGGATTGTAAGATTATTTCTTGCCGTTTCAATGACACATTTATATTTCACCCCCAAAACCAGGAGTAACTTAACATAGCCAGTTCAGAAATAATTTGTCATCAAAATACAACTGAAGTAAAAAAACTGATGCTGATGAGCCTGGGGTAAAAAACAAAAGACGACTCTTGGGTTTCTGACCAGACAAAATAAATACATGTCAGACACCGTTAAAATGAAATCAAAACTGAACCTGGTTGGTGATTAACACACATTCAGTAAGAACAGTAATTTCCATCTGGTAGATGAAATCCCGTTTTTGTTTGGTTTGTTACAAAACCCACATTAATTCAAATAAAGCTGTACCATGGTTATTTGATTTCAGCTTGTGGAAAACAACTACCCAAACCTGCTTGAATTAAATCATTACCAAAAATTTAAAAAATTAATAGCAACAAACTTCCTGCAATACCATAATGACTGTTCATGAGGAAATGTACAATTTGGAGGAGAAGGAATCTTACCTTAGGTAGTGGTTTCTTCTTAGCACAGTTGATCCCCCCAACAAAGACCATGTTGGGCATCACTGGCCTGACATACTCAAACACAAAGTCAAACCTCAGGATCCAAACTGAAGCAGAGTCCACGAGGTCTGTGAGGGACACATCCCTCTGAAGAACTTCTGAGGAAAGCTTAAGGGCTTCTGCATAGATATCATTGCAGTAGCCAAGCTCCAGGAGGGAAATCAGAGCATTTTCCACCCGCTGGAAAAATGTCATCTGGTCCGAGTTGAAGCTGAAGAGTCTGGGGATGTAGGACAGAGGGCTGGGGCTCTGTGGGGCTGAAAAGTGCAGGTTGCAAGGGAATCCCCTCATGAAGAACACAAAGGGAAGGGAGAGATGGTGGGCAAGGATGGTACCACACATCAAGGCCGGATCTGTCAGGATGGCATCAAAGTGGCTTTGGTTGAGGAACCTCAAGGTCTCCTGGCTGCGGAACAGGTCCTTGCACTGCCCTAAGAAAGTGTTGAAATCATGCACCGAGGCATTGTACATGGCCAGGGCATTGAGGGGGAAAGGCTTCTTCGTCAGGTGCACGGAGATATATTCCTGGAAGGCATTATCCAGCTCTTCCAAGGTCTGCCTCACTGGGTATGTGACCACCTTGTAGGCCTGCGTTGTCTCAATATTCCAGGTCACTTCAGGAACCAGCACCACAACCTCGTGTCCTTTCTGGCTCAGCTTCTCCACCACCTCCTGCATGCTCAGCCAGTGGCTTCCCACCATGGGCACCACCAGGAGCTTCCCTCCATCGGAGAGGCCGGGCAGGAGGAGGAGGATGGAAATCCAGGCACAGCAAAGCCTCAAAGCCATGCTGCTGTGGTCGGAGTAGGGGCTGTAGAAGAGATTCCTCCTGCAGCTTGTAGCCTGAAGGTGCTTTGGAAAGCAACTGATGGGTGGATTTATTGCATTGTGCTAAGTGGTAATGTTGTAGTTAATGATTCACAGATTTGGATTGTGAATGCTTTATTTTACCTTTTCCCTCCTTTATTCAAAAGCCAAATTTGGTGACCCTTCCACTGCTGAGTCACTGGACTTCCTAATGAAAGTGATGCAAGTAGTACAGTGAAATGTAACTTACAGTAAAGATTAATATGAGAAATCAGTACCTGGGGTTTGGGTTTGGCTTTTTTTTTTCAATAGTCAAAACCATGCAAAAAATTAATTTTCCTTAATACAAATTTGCATTTTGTTTGAACATAAACTGCGAAAAAAATGTTTCTTCATCTCTGCATGTAACTTTAACCTAGCCCCTTATTTTATGAGGTATAAAATTAAATTGCAAAAGAGCATTTCACCCTTGTACCTCAGATAACAAAGCCCAACAACACCTCTCTCACTACAAATCATGAATCATTCATGGCCAATGAGGGCTCTGTTCATGACCAATGTTGGGACAGTTCATGACCTCAACCCTGTGTCCAGATCCTTCCTGGTTATAAATGGCTGAGGGTTTAATGCTGGCTCTCCAAAACCTCTCTAAAAGGTTTAAATGAACATGGGAAATTATTTCCTTCTCTAAGGCATGCTAGAGATTTTACATTTAAATCCTTGCTGAAGCCTTTTTCCCAAGCAGTTTCTGCATGTTTCTTCTCAAGCCTGGTGGAACATCTTGGTCTTTGCTGAGAACCTGCCCTCCAAAAGGATGAGCAGCTCCATCACCCATGCTGATCGATATTGGTAGTATCCAACACAGATTAGCTTAATGGGAGTTGTCAAACTGCTCAGAGGAAGGAGATGAACAGAAGACGGGCTGTAACCTCAGACGGGGCTGCCAAATGAACACGGGAAGGTTGGTACACAAAAGCCCAGATGGAAATTTCCAGGAGATAGCCATACCCAGAAAATACTAAAAGCTAATTCAATAATGTATAAAAGAAGGGGAGGATGGAACTGAAAAAGGATTTCTTTTGGGGATTAGATATTGACACCTAGACCATAAAGGCAGATAGAAAGAAATCAATCTAGTGCATGACTGTGATAGAAAACAGGTAACATCTTCAGTCCTATAACCTACACTGTGGATGAAAAGAGAGGGGATATATGGAAGTAGGGACAGACAAGACAAGACAAGACAGCTGGGAAAGGAGGATACCAAAATTCTTCAGTTCAACAAAAGAGATTATAATTTGCATAAAAGCTATATGTCACTCAAATTGTCCTAATTAAGACTGATAAGGCTTTCTGTCTGGCAGCAGTTGATACAATCTGAATGCTGGGTATTCGGAAATAACATTTCTGCATCATGCAGGATTTCTATCTTTAAACACCAAGCTGTTGTCTGTCAGGATTTGACGTAAGAATGTGAGTGACATCCCTTGCCCAGGATGGCAGGATGTTGGAACGAGATATCTTTAAGGTCCCTTTCAACCCAAACCATTCTACCATTCTATGACGCATTTATATTTTTGCCTTTTCAATATAGAAAACAAACAAGATTTTCCACCTGAGACAGGTTCCTCTTCTGAACACAGTTAATCCCTCCGATAAAAGCCATGTTTGGCATCACTGGTCTGGGGAACTCAAACACAAAATCGTATCTCATCAGCCAGAAGGATCCACGGCTCAGGAGTTCTGTCACTGTCACTTTCATTTTGGAAAGCTCATACGCAAGTTCTTGTTACCATAGCGTCTTAGGTTGCAATACAGAATGTGACCAAAAGTATATATTCTAGCACCAGCTGTTGAAAACAGGTGGGGCAGTGATCCTTATCTCTGTAAGAGATATTCTCTCCTAATGGGCCATCTGTTAAAACCAGGTGGGGCAGTGTTCTTTATCTTTTCCACAACCCATCCTTCCTCCAAAAAAATATTGTCTATTAATGGGCCATTGTGTCCCACTGTATGACTGATAAAATTACATCATCTCATTAAGAGATGCCCCAGCAAGGAGGCGGAGCCAAGCATTTCCTACCTAGATAAAAAGTAAAATTTAAAACACCAAAGCAGCCTTTTCCCACTGGATTCCAGAGGAAGACTGAAGCTTTTCACATCATCACTGAACCTTCAAAAAGACCTGCACCCTTCTACAGGAGCACTGCTTCAACTGAACCACATCTATCACTCCAAAGGAACTCTGGCCACCTTTTAATGAGACTGCTACCAACACCCTGACTGACAGGGTGTCAGGTTGTATTCTGACGCTGTCAGTATTTTTGGGTTTGTTCTCTGTAATACTGTATTTCTATTTTAATTTTCCAAGTAAAGAACTATTATTCCTATTCCCATATCTTTAAGAGCCCCTTAATTTCAAAATCATAATAATTTGGAGAGAGGGGGTTTATATTCTCCATTTCAAAAAGAAGCTTCTGCCTTTCTTAGCAGACACCTGTCTTTCAAACCAAGATTTTGGCACCCAATGTGGGGCACAAGGGCATCGAGAGGAAAAAGGAATAACCGTCTTGGATAAACTAATTTTTGTGTGCTGGATATAGAAACCTCATTAAGTGGCACAGTGTGGTCTAGCTTACCCTGATTCAGGTGGCACGTGGTCATGGCTATATTTCTCCCATTTACACATTTTTTATCTAAACGTGGGCCCTATAACTAAAGCTACTGCGGCTGTTATTCAGTTTGCCTTATGGGTTAATAAAGGTTAAGAATTCATGGATTTTTTATTTCCTTTGGAAGGTGGGTACATGGATTCAGGTCTATCACACTCTAACTATGTTTTTGAGGTTACTTTAATAATGATACCTACTGTGAGGGAATGACACCAGGGGAAATTTTCTCCCAATCCTTCACCTAGTTTTTTGGGTCCACCCCACCACCAGTTTTCGAAGGGTTCAAATCTTCTCTAAATGCTAATGATGTCATACAGTGGCTGATGTTACTGATATACCTGTTTTATTTAGCATTCAAAGATAAGGGTATATTGGCTTGGATAACCACAATGATACCTACCCCAGGAAATAAGGATGCTGCCCCAGAGCCTGACCCTGCCTCACAGCCCACCTCAGAAAGGAACCACCCAGAGTGGGTGGGGGCTCTAGTGAAGGAGATACGTGAGATGAGCCAGATGCTGAAGAAGTACCTTTCCCCAGCTGGTGAGAAACCCTCCCCCTGCCTTAAAGAGGGAGATTCTGATGGTGCTGCAGCAAAACCCACAGATGTTATATCTATCCAGATTCCAGCTGAACTACAAGGGCAGTCACAGCCAGCACTAGTCGCCCCTGTAGAAATTAGGAAGTCTAAGATGAAAACAAAGCACCCAGATAATAAAAATCAGAAAAGAGGCCCTCACAACCAGCAAAGGAGCCAGAGATTAAAATCATCACTGATTCCCTGCTGTACGAAAGTCTCCATAATCTGCAAGTAAACACTGTGCGATGGGGCCATGAGGCTTTTACAACTTGGTTACTTCCTGTCTAGGACCTTATGGGTACAGGAGTGCAACTGGATGGTACTGAGGCAAGGAATTTGGGAACCTTGACCCAGGAGTCAGGTGTGGATAAGGTAACCGTAAGGGAGCCAGGCCTCCTTTCCCTCTGGGAGCAGCTTTTAATGAGTGTAAGGGAGAGGTTTGTCCACAGAGAGAGAATGCAGGAGCACTGTCATTGCTGGGGTGACGAGGGGATCACAGGAATTGACTTTGCTGGAGGATGAGGTGATCCTAACTAGGAAGGAGTGGCAGAAACACCCAAATGTGACTGGCCCAGAGGCACCATGTATCCTAGGCATAGACTTCCTCAGGAACGACTATTACAAAGACCCAAAGGGACTCAGGTGGGCTTTTGGAATAGCTGCTGTAGAGGCAGAAGGCATTATTGAACATTTTGCCGGGAGTATCAGAAAACCCATCTGCAGTGGGACTCCTGAAGGTGGAAGAGTAACCAGTACCAACTGCCACCTCAATGGTGCACCACTGGCAGTACCGGACGAATCGAGATGCTGTGATCCCCATCCACAAGACAATCCATGAGCTGGAGAGCCAAGGGATGGTCAGCAAAACCCACTCACCCTTCAACAGCCCCATCTGGCCTGTGCACAAGTCTGACAGAGAATGGAGATTAACGGTGGACTATCGTGCATTGAATGAGGTGACTCCACCACTGAGCGCTGCTGTGCCGGACATGCTGGAACTGCAGTACGAGCTGGAGTCCAAGGCAGCCAAGTGGTACACCACCATTGACATCTCCAATGCATTCTTCTCCATTCCTCTGGCAGCAGAGTGCAGGCCTCAGTTTGCTTTCACATGGAGGGGTGTGCAGTACACCTGGAACCGACTGCCCCAGGGGTGAAAACACAGCCCCATCATCTGTCATGGACTGATCCAGGCTGCACTGGAGAAGGGTGGAGCTCCAGAACATCTGCAGTACATTGATGACATCATGGTGTGGGAGAAAACGGCAATAGAAGTATTTGAGAAAGGAGAGAAGATCATCCAGATTCTACTGAGAGCCATCAAGAAGAGCAAAGTCAAAAAACCTGCCCAAGAAATCCAGCTCCTGGGAGTAAAGTGGCAAGATGGACAGCTCCAGATCCACACTGAGGTCATCAATAAGATCACTGCAATGTCTCCACCAACCAGCAAGAAGGAAATACAAGCTTTCCTAGGTGCCACAGGTTTTTGAAAAATGCACTTTCCTGAGTACAGCCAGATTGTGAGCCCTCTCTACCTGGTCACCCACAAGAAGAATGATTTCCATTGCGGCCCTGAGCAGCAACAAGCCTTTGCCCAGATCAAGCAGAAAATCACTCATGCAGCAGCCCTTAGCCCAGACAGGACAGGATAAGAGGTGAGGAATGTGCTTTACTCTGCAACTGGAAACAATGGTTTATCCTGGAGCCTTTGGCAGAAGGTGCCTGGTGAGACTCGAGGCCAACCTCTGGGATTCTGGACTCAAAGTTAAAGAGGGTCCGAACTCAACTACACTCCCACAGAGAAGGAGATCTTGGCTTCCTATGAAGGACTTTAAGCTGCCTCAGAGGTAATCAGAACTGAAACACAATTCCTCTTGGCACCCTGACTACCAATGGATGTTTAAAGGAAAGGTTCCCTCTATCCACCATGCCACTGACGCCACATGGAGCAAGTGGATTGCCCTCATCATGCAGCACACCCGTATTAGAAACGCAAATTGTCCTGGCATTTTAGAGATAATTACAAACTAGCCAGAATGTAAAAACTTTGGTCTCACTAACAAAGAACAAAACCAAGGAACCTGAACTGAAGAAGCCCCACCGTACAACCAACTGCCAGCAAACAAAGCATGCTGCGCTCTTTTCACTGATGGCTCCTGCCGCATCGTGGGGATGAACCGGAAGTGGAAAGCAGCCGTATGGAGCCCCACACGACAGGTCCCAGAAGCTACTGAAGGAGACGGTGAATCAAGTCAACTTGCTAAACTCAAAGCTGCTCAGCTGACCCAGAACATTGCTAAAAAAGAGAAGTAGCCAAAGCTCTATCTTTACATTAATTCAGAGACAGTAGCCAATGCTTTGTAGAGTTGGCTGAAAAGGTAAAAAAAAAAGCTAATTAGCAACGTAGAGGAAAACCAATCTGGGCTGCTAATGAATAAAAAGACATTACCACCTGAGTAAAGAAGCTATCTGTATAAGTCCATCATGTAAATGCCCATGTCCCCAAGAGCAGAGCTGATAAAGAGCAGCAAAACAACAAGCAGGTAGATCAAGCTGCAAAAATAAAAGTGTCAAAAATAGACTTAGATTGGCAACACTAGAGAAAGTTGTTCTTGGTTCGATGGGCCCATGATGCTTCAGGTCATCAGGGCAGAGATGCCACCTATAAGTGAGCACGAAACCAAAAAGTGAATTTGACCATGGACAGTATTTCTCAGGTTATCCATGACTGTGAGACCTCTGCTACCATCAAGCAGGCCAAACAGGTCAAACCCCTCTAGTATGAGAGGCGATAATCTAAATATAAGTATGAGGAAGCCTGGCAAATTGACTACATCACACTGTCTCAAACCTGCCAAAGCAAGTGCTACATGCTAACCATAGTGAAAGCCATCACTAGATGGTTGGAAACGTACCCTGTACCTCGTGTCACTGCTTGGAATACCATCTTGGGCCTGGAAAAGCAAGTCCTGTAGACACATGCTACATCTGAAAGAATTAAGTCTGACAATAAAACCCACTTCAAGAACATCCTAATCAACACCTAAGCCAAAAAACACAGCATTGAATAGATATATCATATCCCTTACCATGCGCCAACTGCCAGTAAAGTTAAACGGTGCAACAGACTACTCAAGACTACCCTGAAGGCATTAGCAGGGAGACCTTCAAAAATTGAAAGAAGAACTTAGCAAAAGCCATCTGAATGGTCAACACCCAAAAGGCCATCCATTAAGCTAGTCCTGCCCAGTCAGAGACCTTGCACACAATAAATGGAAATAAAGTCCCTATAGAACACATAAAAGCTATTTTAGGAAAAACTGTTTAGATTGGTCCCACCTCAGGCAAAAACAGACCCATCCTTAAGATGGTCTTTGCTCAAGAACCTAGTTACACTTGGTAAGTAATGCAAAAAGATACAAAAGTCCATTGTGCACCACAAGGAAAAAAATCTTAAGAAAGAACTGTGTGTAAGGTTTCATTATGCAAATAGTAATAGAATAAGGGGTAGATAATGTCTTAGGTTGCAATACAAGATGCAACCAAAACATGTATTCTATCACCATCTGTTAAAACAAGGTGGACCAGTGATCCATATCTCTGTAAGAGATATTCTCTGCTAATGAGCTATCTGTTAAAACCAGGTGGGGCAGTGTTCTTTATCTTTTCCACAACCCATCCTTCCTCCAAAAAAAAATCATCTGTTAATGGGCCATTGAGTCCCACTATATGACTGATAAAATTACATCATCCCACTGGGAGATGCTACAGCAAGAGGAAGGAGCCAAACATTTCCTATTTAGATAAAAAGTAAAATTTAAAACACCAAAGCAGCTTTTTTCCACTGGATTCCAGAGGAAGACTGAAGCTTTTCACATCATCACTGAACCTTCTAAAAGACCTGCACCCTTCTACAGGAGCACTGCTTCAACTGAACCATATCTATCACTCCAAAGGAACTCTGGTCACCTTTTAATGAGACTGCTACCAACACCCTGACTGACAGGGTGCCAGGTTGTATTCTGACTGTCGATGTTTTTGGATTTTTTCTCTGGAGTATTGTACTTCTATTTTAATTTTCCAAGTAAAGAACTATTATTCCTATTCCCATATCTTTACCTAAGACCCCCTTAATTTCAGTATTATAATAATTTGGAGGGAGGGGGTTTGCATTCTGAATTTCAAGAGAGGCTTCTGCCTTTCTTAGCAGACACCTGTCTTTCAAACCAAGATAGCTTACAGTAAAAGAGCTCCAGCAGATTGACCAGCACGTTCTTCACCCGTTGGGAAAACATCATGCTGTCTGAATTATCCAAGAAAAGCCTGGGCACATAGGAAGGAGGGCTTGGACACTGAGTAGCAGCAGAATCCATTCCACAGGGAAAGCCCCGCAGGAAGTAGACAGAAGGCACAGAAAGATACTCAGCCACCAGGGGCCCACACATCAGGATGGGATCTGTGAAAACCACGTCGAATTTGCTCTCTTTCAAGTACTGCATCAGCTCCTCGTTCTGCAGAAGGCTCTTACAGTTGGTGAAGAAGACTGAGGAGATTTCTATTGTGCTTTGGTACAAGGTAAGAACAACATTCCAAACAGATTGTTCAATAAAATGGGCATTAACAAAGGTCTTGAGCATTTCACCCAAGTATTCGTCGCTGTAAGGTATTGGATACACTTTCACTGTGTAATTCTGAGGCCCCTTTGACTTCATATACAGACTGGTTGCAGGTACAACCACAACAACTTCGTGTCCCTTCTGCTGCAGTTTCTCCACCACTGGGCGCATGCTGAGCCAGTGACTTCCATCCTGAGGTACCACCAGGATCTTTCCACCTTCAGCCAGGATTAAAGACAGCGTCAGGAGGAGAAATATCCAGGTACCTCCATAAAAAAGAGCCATTTTGGCAGGAATGAAGCAGTGGATTCTGCTCCAGAGGGATCCACACAGTCCTTTATAAAATGATCCTTGCAAAGTAAGCAGGGAATTTATTGCCTACAGGAATTAATATTTAACTTCCCAATATGGTTGTGATTTGCCTGTGATTTTGCCTACGATTGTGGAAGGGAAGGGAAGAGAAGGGAAGGGAAGGGAAGGGAAGGGAAGGGAAGGGAAGGGAAGGGAAGGGAAGGGAAGGGAAGGGAAGGGAAGGGAAGGGAAGGGAAGGGAAGGGAAGGGAAGGGAAGGGAAGGGAAGGAAGGGAAGGGAAGGGAAGGGAAGGGAAGGGAAGGGAAGGGAAGGGAAGGGAAGGGAAGGGAAGGGAAGGGAAGGGAAGGGAAGGGAAGGGAAGGGAAGATTGGCTTTTTTCCTCCTGGCACTACACTAAAAATGAAAACTAATGATGAGTTCAGGGACAAAAAATGGAGAGGAGACCACCACTGGGACACAAAGAAGGAGTTTTGGGCTTTTTTTTTTTTTTTCCTGTCTTGAAAACCCCCTTTCATGTATTGTGAGCAAGACAAAGCCTATTAGAAGGTGTGACACTTTCCACTGATTCCACTACAGGAATGTTTTGTCTTTGTGCAAGGAAAAGCAATGTCAGAGCAAAACCTTTTGGATGGTGCTAAGGAA